>JASSUY010017158.1:0-13618 GCA_032466535.1 Forpus xanthops
AAATCCAAAACACAGTGCTACACCAGCTACTACTTAAAGAAAAATGACTGCTGCTGCTGAACCCATGACACATGGCCAGCAGAAGAAGCAACAAATATTTTGATGAAGTCTCTAAAAAAAATTTATGAACTGTCTCTTGATGAATCTTTTTAAAATTATGATAAAAGCATAATAAAGCATTGTGCCTCAGATACCTGTGAATAAGAGAGTATACTAGAATGCATTGTTTTCATTTTGCAGCACTACAATAAATTAATAGTTTAAAATAAATTGTAACATACAATTGCAAAAAAAAATATTTTTTTTACTAGTAATTCCCTCACAAATATATGTAATACACAGATGACATAGAATTTCTGTCTCTTTCTGATCCTGAGGGAACTAATATACAACGGTTGCCATGATTTGAGAACAGACTTATCATTTCAGAAAATGTGTCTGATCTTTAAAAAAATCACTATCAAGTATGTTCAAAAATACAGCTTTCACTCCCAGTGCAAAGAAACAAAAGCATTTTAACTTTGGATCAGTTTGGAAGTGTTGACTTAAATAAGAAGGTTATATAAAATGTCTGAATGCTACATTTTTCTACAAGGGAAAGACATGCTTTAGAATAATTTGTCTTGCAGTCTGTGATACCCAAATTACATAGCAATGAACATGTAAATGCAAAGCTCAAAGTAAACAATAGGAAAAAAATCAGGTTTGCCATCATAACGGGGACAAATGCCATCAAATACATAATGTAAACAGCAACACTGCAACTGAATTTCCCACTACCATAGTCTAAAACACTATTTTGAGGTGTTATTACTGTTAATCCAGGAGATAATCCAGGCACTGTAAGTATTTAGTATCAGTAAAATGTCAAACCACTGTTTTCATACCTGTTTTTGAAACTGCGGAGGCACTACTGCCTCAAAATTATACTTATATTCCAGTCTTGAGCATTTCCTCTAGGATGGAACTTTACTGTCAAGTTATGCTCAGAAACAATTGCATTGCTAATCATGTGTGGAAAAAAACAAAAAAAATCTTTTTTTGTGGTGTTATATCCCATTCTGTACTGACAAAGAATTAAATTATTTCAGATGATGTTTTCATTTTTCTTTTATTTCCGTAACTTACATTCAAAATGTTCTTCATTATTCTTTCGCTTTATAACATAATCATCTTCTACAAATTAAATGATATGGTACCAATTATTGTCTAGTTGGTTTTATACACTCTTGCAGCTTCATCCCATTCCCTTTAAGTAAATGACAGTGCTTTCTTCAACATGAACTTTTCTTTTAGAAATGCCCTCATATTAAGCTTAGAGAATTCTTGAGGCATGCTGAATGCTTTCAGCTACTTTTGGCCACATGAAAAGTGACATTCTTCAGCTCTTTTTCAAGTATAACCAAAAAATTACTGATATTTATCAATTATATATGCTTATGTCTTTCAATATCAAAAGCAATATAAAAATTTCCTATTTTCAATAGGCAAAGTCCCAAATAATAATTCTTTAAACTTTTTTAGGACTTCAGTTCCGACCACTCATCCACATCTCACAAACTTCACTTCTAGATAAATATTCTAAATTGCTTCTTTTAAGACAAGAGGAACTTTTCCTGGCTTGATGTTTTGCCCTTTTGCAAACTTTTCTGCAAGACGAATTTTCCCTCCCATGAGTGACCCTCAAAGTATGCACAAATAAATCACAGATTTACAAGTGTGTTTATAGCTAAAAGAGCATGTGTACTATGTATCTGTATATGCACATTATGCAAAAATTTTCTAAGGCGAACCCACAATTTTAATGGCATTTTAGAACACAGATTTTGTATTTTCTTTTTTCTTCATTTTCTTTCTACTCCATTTAATGTGCTTTCTGTGATGGTTGTCTTCAGTACAAGAATAAAACTTTGGTTTTCTAACCATTTCTCACATGAGGGCAGACTATATTCAGAGGTGACAGAACAAAGATCCTTTCTTTGCCTCATTATCTCTTCTTCAAGCTAATATTCATAGCTGGGGGTGGCTACATTTTTGACAAAGTGTTCTGGTTATTCTTTTACTTATTACAAAACAGGAAGGATCTTCTCTGTTATCAGCACTTGCTCAGAACTGCTTGCCTTCCCTTGAACCTTCATGGTTACCTCACTAAATCAAAAAGCAGGTCCTGAAAGTTAGTGTTGGTGTATACCAAAATCTGAGCTTCACTACACTGAGTATTTTTTTCCATATAACAGTTGTGATGTAATTTGTTTTCAATATAATGCACCAGAGTCTTGAGATGGAGGATATTATTTTTATGCCAGCTTGTGGGAAAGGGGTTACAATCAAAGAAGACTAAATGTGAGACAGCTGGAGTTTACACTGTGTCCTATTTTAATTAATGCTTCATGACTGGAGTTTAATATTTTGTGTATTCTGGTATTAACTTTCCTTCCTCAGGGTAAGCAGGATGACTAGAAAAATAACATGCCTTCATCACACAACTTTCAAGATGTCACAGAAAAATATTCCATGATGAAAGTTCTGTGTTCCTGTGTAACACAAGTGTTAATTCTATTAAAGAAACAAGCAGAAGTCAGGACTAAAAATCACTTACAACATTTTGTGTGTACTTGCTTTCAGTGTAAGTTCTGTTCTCTCTCAGAAGTCTTTCCTAGTGATCTGTCTTGGTGCTGTTGTTCTAGGGACAAGACATAAGAATCACAGATATGTCAGGAGAGATCACTTACTTGAAAGCATTAATTGCCTTTAAAATAGATCCAGAGTCTAATTTGCCTCCATGGCAGAGAAGTACGGACCATACTGTCTGCCCTTTAACCAGGGCTACCAGTTTGGGCTAAACGGCCATTTGCAGGGAGTGGTTAAGCAAAATATCTTCTTTTTTTTTTCTTCATTTCTTTGCCTAGTCTCTTCCTGCAAAATACCACAGTAATGTTACTTCTTTTCAGGCTTTTTATTGGACAGCTGGTCAATCCTGAGTTCCTTACTGCTTTTAATTTTTCAGTGCTCACTCTTTCAAAATGGTTGACATACAGGCATTTTTCCTCCCTGTGCATTTCTATGAAGTGAACATTGTGATCTGCAGCCCAGCTGCTGTGTGCCAGACCCTGAAATGACAAAATTCCTGTCCAAGAAACTGACAAGAATAAAAGACTCCTGCAACACTGCAGTGTGAATTTGCGCTGATTTACTTGATTGCTAGAATGCTTTAATTTGAGTGGTTCTAAAACCTATCACAGCAGCATTCATAGGATCAGACATCCATGGTGTTCTACTGCCTTTCCATTTTATGCATGCTCCATCTGACACTTCTTTCTGTTCTTTTTCCCATTCATGCAGTCACCTAATGCTGGCGACAAGGATGACCAAACACTAACGGTAGGCAGCAATCAATATGTGTCTGAGTATTTATTTTCAGGATAGTGGTGAGACAAGCCTTACTTCAGTTTGGCACACGTCAGCATTTTTCTAAATTGCTGTGATTTCTTTCCCTTCCTATAGTGCTATAAAATTTAAAAAAAAAAAAAATCCAAAGATATAATGGTGAATTAATTTTTCTTTGCAGTTTCTATAATTTTTCAGTTAGTATTTATATGAAACCAAAGATTAATGCCTGTACTGTGTATTACTGCAAAACCCCTTTTTTCTTCAGGGTTGTTTTTTCCCTATAATTGGATTTCAGGGTCTCATTAGTCAGCAGTCTGTTGGCTGTGATTATCCTTTTTTATCAAGACAAGCAGCCAGTCATCCACAATGCCATCTTACTCTGTGGGATGCATTGATTATTGTGCTAGACAATGGCATGGGGAAAAGAACCTCATAATATCCTCTAAATTGCTTTAAAAGCACATAAATGATGCTTGTATGTTAGCTCCATTGCTGTAGGAGTCTGTGCTGCCTTACCACACTTACAGTCTTGTTTCTGCAATCAGTACTTAATGGATTGGACCGAAGCGAGGAGTATATTTCACTCTGAGCTTTAGGATTTTGCCGTTAAGAAAAGGCACTCTCTGCTCTTTTTTTCCCCATAGTTTCAATAATATGCATATTTTCAATGTACTGAGGGAATAAAAATTAAAATTATTTAGGGATTCAACTGCAAGTTTCTGCAAAGAAGCAAACTTCGAATCCTTCCTGATGCAAGTATAAGGTTTTTATTTTCTTAACAATTTAAGTTTTCACAGAGAAGTATTATTTTCCTAAATCGTGAGAGACTAATTACTAATATGATCTTCCATTCCCTCCAGAGAAATGTTCTATGCAGATGTCAGTGTTTAATAGAATGTATATTTAATATAATCTGCTATAGCTAATGGTTGAAAATGCTTCACTGTGTAGTGAGAGGTGAGATTAACTAATGGTGTTTTAGTCCTGTTTCCACACAAACAACAGCAAAAAACCTTAAATTCTTTACCTTATTTTTCCATCTACGCCTAGACCAAGCCACGGCTCCAGCGGGGAGGAAGCTCTGCATCTCTTCACAACAGTCTAATGAGGAATAGCATCTTCCAGCTCATGATTCACACGCTCGACCCTCTTGCTGAAGGTATCCCTATCATTTTTTTTTTGTTTTCTGTCACAAAAGCAAACAGATGCTTTCCTTTTCTCTTCTCCCCATTAAACTGTTTTTCGCATTTCTGTCATTTTTGCCAGTCTTTTCTGAATGTGTCTGAATTTTTGAGAGCTTTGCACTCTTACGGCGTAGCATGCATGCTCCTACCAAGACTTGCAACTTAGGAAATGCGTTCATTGTTGTGCTAACTAAAATGGATCACTTGGTTGATGAGTATCATAACTACTGTTTCACTTCAGGCCTGGCTTCAACAGCAATTTAAAAGTTAAACATTTCTATCTTATTCTGTTAAAAAAGTAAAGGGTATACTTTTGTAAAGACCTTTTTTTGTTTTCTTTCCTTGTTTTCTCTTCAGGAGAAGAAAAGCTGTAATGATGGGTAATTTGTCATATGGAATATAGAAAAGAATGAGATGCTGCTGTTTTGACAAGGAGTGGTTTAATGCTGACATTAGGAAAAATGCAACAAACTTCCCCCTGTGTTACAAGCATAGTAACAGTTTGCTTGCTCTGGCCAAATGTGTTATACTTTTTTTATTTTTTTTTTTTTTTTTGAGAAATTAGGAGGGGGAGCATGGTTGCTTTGTCTGAGAAGTTGTTGGGAAAACCATGATTGCTTTGCAAGTGTGGAATGACACGAATCTCAGATTCTGGTAGACTTAAAGAAAAGGTGCTTGGTGAATGTGTATCTGTAGGACTTCTCTTGCAGTAATAATAAATATCTTGAGAAATAGCACTGAGGTAGGAATTTTGAAGAACTAAAAAGACTTTTATTGTGAGGGACTAATAAGAAATTACTGACAGTGAGCCCTTCTGAACTTCAGTGATCAAAAAGTATATAGCACTTCTTGCATTTAAGTTTGTATGTTTCTCATTGCAAAATTGCATACAGCTTTTTAAATTGTTCTGTATCTCTTGGACAAGACAAACTTACTTTTCTGTTTCTGTCTTCGAAAGCTGAAGTTGATACTCACTTTGTCAACACAAGGGCAATTTTAGCCCTTGCAGACTCCATACCATTATTTCTACTCTGATCACGATTCACATTGCTTCTGTCTTTGGTTAATGCTGCACTATTCACTGCTGAAGTCTGTTGCCTGTTAGAGTGCAGTCATCAGCAGATTATGCCCAATCTGTTCCCATTTGTTGCTGAAAGAGGACACAAGACATTTACTACAGTTGTACGTTTGGCTTCCTTTATTTGCATCATTACAGTAGGTGAGCAGGCTTTCTGACTGCTGCACCCAGTAAGCCTCATCCTCATCTGTCTGGTGGTGAAACATTTCAGATCCAATCTCAATTTTTCACTTTTTAATGGAAAATTCTATTTTGTTCATCACAATCCTTTGCAGTCCTATTTTCCCCTAAAGCAAAGTTCCTTAAATGCCTCTGTGATGTTTAGATTCTGCTAACCCAAAGAACAATCATCCAAAGCAGTAAATAGACTTGCTCAAAATAAGAGAGAACAGGAACAGCTTGGGAAGAGCTCATTAGCAGGGACAGGACTGTTGACACACTGAAGATCACATGAAAGCTAAAAATGTTGACTGAGGTTCAATTTGGACTTAAGAAAAATTCAGAAATAGGATCCGCCTCAGGTATTTTTCCATTGTTCAAGCTTATTTCGCTTCTTTCCTAAACATAACTTGTTCAGCATTCGGATCTTTTCTCACTACTTTTCACCTGTAGCAAGTTTGTACCAGGTTCTGTGATTCATAGGCTTTCCCGTTCACAACAGCACAGGAAGAAAGGGTTTTAAAAACTGAAATCCATCTTGGGAGACATAGAAGCCCCACACTTTTGAAAACTAGATATTATAATTAGGTTTACCAGCTAACTCAGTGATGTTCATTATTTTGATTTGATTCATCATTCTTCATTATTATTGACTTGAGTCAATATGGATTGATAGAGTTGTAATGGATAAATCTTACTTAAATTCCTCCACAGTAAAATTTTCCTCAGGATTTCTTTGCTCATAATACTTTGCTGTTTGTTGTTTCTTTTCTCTCCAAATTCATATAGTTGCCCTGGAATTAATACTCTTCAAAAAATGGAAGATAAAAGTCTTGCAGCCTTTAAATAAGGTGCAAAACAGTGACAAGCTGTATGTTTCATTAAACCTGACTCACTGAGTTAAAAAAAGGAAAAAAATAATCTGCTTGCATTTGCAGTAAATATTGTATTTTAATGCACAACTTTTTGTGAAGAAATGGCTAAAAAGACACTGAAAAATAACTTATGTATCTGCAGACATCTAAGCTAGTGTTAATATTAAAGGAGCTAATATTTCAAATTTCCACCAACTTTATAAAATTCTTATTCTAATTAATGAGAGCATGAAAGTGCCAGTATGGAAGTGCATTCAATATATATTTTTCTACGTGGAACTCTGCTTTTATTTTTTTTACTGATATGCCTAGATTTGTAGGAAGAATGTGAAAAAAAATAAAAATAATCCACTTACTTTTCTGTCCCACATTATGGTCATTAACCTTTTTTGAACTGCCAGCTCATTTGTAGGCAGATTTGCCTTTCAATATCTTTTGCACTGCAGGCAGTTTGGCAAGCAGACACAGGGAGTATTGAAAATCTTCACTGAACACTCACTTTTTGCTGATATTTTGAGATTTTAAGTGTCTGCATTCATTATTCTGTATTAAGATAATTCTGCAAAACTCCATAAAAGAAAATTTATATTAGTTTGATGTAAATACTATGGCTGGCCAAGGTAGGTAATATGGGTTAACAAATTTAGGTGGCATTGTACTTGAATTTTACTTTCAATTGAAAAATATATTTGATAATATATATGGATGTCTGCTCTATGGAATACTCCTGTATGGAATGCTCCTGTATGGAATCTGTGTGGCTCTATATAAATTTTATCTACTAAATTTTCACAATTTTTCTTGTGTTTTAATCTTCCCACATATAATGTCAAATAATCATCTGGTGCATCATGTTTACTTTGGCACACTTTTACCATGCCAGCTAAATAATTTCTAAGCTGATAGGATTTCACTGTTAAGAATTAAAAGATGGGGTAGAAGAGGTTGAGAATATATGAGAATGCTACGAAGTACCATTCTCAAAGGAAAAAATTTGTAAGGTGTATATCAAAGCTGACGCATACACAAGTACTCTGGTACACATTGCACTTTGGCGTACTTCTTGTCCTCCTCCTCCCATTTCCTCTTTCCCAATTTTGCTACCATTCACTCCCTTTGCCTTACCTCATGTTACATCTCACCTGCACCCAGATTCTTCCAGCCTCTTCCCTTAAGATGGCTTCCTTAGAGCTTGCTCTCCTTCTGAGCTGCTGGGTCCATCAGTCAAAGCACTTGCCAAGCAGACGCCAGCAGCCCTGCAGCTGGCACAGCCAACCAGACCAGCTTCAGTCTTTGGAAAAGCACTTGTAAAGTCTGGGAGCTCTGTGCTTGATTCTTCATGGCTTCCAGATCAAACATTGCCGTTAGAAGTAAAATTACTAGCTGTTGCACTGCTACTGGAAGATTCAGCTTTTCTTTTTATGTCAGGAATTAAGTTCACTGGTACATTCATAGAATTATAGAGTTATATAATGATTTGGGTTGGAAAAGACCTTAAAGATTATCTCATTCAAACCCAGGTGTGGGCAGAGACACCTTCCACTACACCAGGTTGCTGAAAGCCCCATCCAACCTGACCTTGAACACTGCCAGGAATGGGGCACAACTTCTCTGAGCAATCTTTTTCTGTGCCTCATCACCCTGACAGTGAAGAACTTTTTCCTAATGTCTAATCAAAATATCTTCACTGTCAGTTTAAAGCCATTCCCTGTTGCACTCTCACTACATGTCTTGTAAAATGTTCCTCTCCAGATTTCCTGTAGGCCCCCTTTAGGTATTGGAAGGCTGCTCTAAGGTCTCCCCTGAGCCTTCTCTTCTCCAGGCTGAACAAGCTCAGCTCTCTCAGCCTGTCATCATAGGAGAGGTGTTCCAGCCCTCTGAGCATCCTTGTGGCCTCCTCTTGACTTCCTCTAACAGGTCTCCATCCCTCTTGTGTTGCAGGCCCCAGAGGTCAACACAGTACTCCAACTGGGGGCACAACATCCAGTTGTGATGGCCCAACAGTTTAGGACCCTTACAGTAGAAAGGTCAAATAAGTTAAAAATTGAAAGCATCCCTAGAATACGGAAGATCAATAGCTTGCTTTGTGGGCTGGTGGTTTTGTGGTTTTGTTTTGAGGGTTGGGGGTTTTGTTTCAAACATAAATCTGTTCATTGCTTCAGAATAAAGAGCAGCCACCCAAAGTACTCTGTTGGTGCAATAGGTCCAGACACAAGCACCTAAAAGCCTGACCACAGCCCAGACTGCCAGTGAGGAAGCCTCTTCCAAGGTAGGGTTTGTGAAGACCTATCTTTAGTTTCTAATCATGAAGGTTAAGAAAGACCTTCTGTATGTGCTTTAATTCTGAAAGACAGCTTCTGAACAAGATATTTATGATTTAATTAACATTTCTAATTCACCTGTCCTAAAATTAATGAAGTCTTTAATGGAAGTAAACCCAAAGTTTAAGTTACAATGGAGAAAAGTGATTTTTAAGCTGGTTAGTGTGCACAGTGAGTAACTGAATTTCGCCTCCATTGCTGGAACTATCCAGAGATTTCAAATAGGGGGAATCTGTACAATATTAACACACTCTGGCCAAGTACACAGCACAGCCCTTCATTTTGCTAAAAACTAAGACATGCAGCTGATGACTTGATTGCTTGAATGACAGAAGTATAAATAACAATATTCACTTGACCAGTTTCATCTTTGTGTACTGTTGTTGATCTGTGAATTGGCTACCTGCTAATTAGAGGTTTTTATTCTAAAACCATCTGCAGAATTCTTAAGCATCAGCCACTGCACACTTTCTAAAACATCATTTTAGCAGTGGTTTCAATTAATGCCTAGCTTTCAGGAAAGGTCATGGAAAGTAGAGAAATTAAGTTAGACTCAAAACACAGTTTTCAATAATAAGGCAGCTATATTTTTCTAGAATTAATCAAATCTTAGTTCCAATATAACTTGACCAAAACCTACTGACTGGATGACAAAATTCCTGCTAAATAAGTTATTATAACTCTGTTAAGCTTCAACTATTGTACTGTGTTGCTCTGTCATTTTGGAAACCAAGAAAACATCTGCTGAAATGAGCTGTAATGGAAAAAATTCAACTGCAACTCTCTCACTCATCCATCCTAGCACTATTATTATGCAAGGCAGCCTACTATATATAGCAGCCACAAGAGGAACTGATAGTCTAGCTGGGCAAATCTATCATCTTTTTGGTTTAGCACAGAAAAACCAAGCTGTAACAGCTTTCCAAATAAGTGCAAATGAATTCAGGATTTCAAAGCAGTAGCCTATGTGCTCAGACACTGAAAATAATGGAAGCAATGATAATTAGTAACTCTGGTAATTAAAAACTTCAGTAGGAATATAACTTCATTCAAAGAAATTTGAAAATTTACATTTAAAAATTCATCCATGTATTACAATATTTAGTTTCAAATTTTAGTTTGTGATTTAAGAGTATTTTTTTTAAGGTGAATTAAGCATCTCAGTTATTTGCTTTTATATAAATGTCACAAAAATACTCGGAGATCCAAAGTTAATACCCAGGTTCCTGTTAAGTCCAATCAGCAGTTACAGAAATGGAAATCATCTGATTAGCATTTGGTAGTGCGACTGAAGTGAGTCAATCCCCACTTTTCTCCCAGAAAAGTTGCCAGAAAGCCTAAAAATACTATTTTTCATGTCAATCTTTATTAGCAGATTGAAGAAGTGAAAACACAGAATTTTGTCTTTCATCCCTAGAAGATATCCCTATATGCAAAGGAGTGTGGGAAAAAAATTGTGGATGTTAACTCAGTGTCCCTGGTGTCACACTGGAGTCTTTTCCAAATTTTAATTAAATATTCAGATCACAGGGAACGCTTATGATGGCATACAAATCCAGGTAATGTAAATAACAGCAATGACTGACATCTGCTTCAAAGATTGGAATAGAAAAACCTTCTTACTAAGGGCTATGGCAGAACTTCTCAGGAGCTCAGGAGAACTTATTTTCTTAAATGACTATAGAAAAAGCAATAGTATGCAACTTGCAAAGATCCATGCACATTTACAATTATTCGAATTCCAGGTACTACAGACACATTTTAGTATCTTTTATGGTTTACACTGCTTTGTTACTGCCACTTAATGATTTGACTGCCTGAGCTACAAAGATACCAAATCTTCCCAGTACAGAGAACTGTAGCATCAGAAGAAACTGTACCATCACCAGGTTAATAACAGTTTAAAATGTCTAGAAATAAATCAGAAAGTATCTCCTTCAATAACAGCTAAGTATCATTTAATTTTGTGCGGCTTAATAAGCATCTTCTGAAGTAGCTTCAGCCTGCAGTACTACAGTTTAGGAATGTTGATTGCTCCTCTGTTTGGACTAGGAAACTAAAGATGAAGCAATCAGTTGGGCTCCTTTATAGGCAAACTTACACCAGAATAGATACACCTACCACAACAGGTACTCCAAACTACTTACATGTACACACTTACTCTGGAGCAGAAACAGCCAAATTTACAGCTAATGAGGTGTAACCAATTAAACTTGACACTTCCTAGAGACTTTTATAACTTTTATGCCTAGCCATAGCCTGACTTGACATAGCTTGACTATGACAAACAACACTATTGTTTCTAATTACTTGCATAGCCTTCAATTTTTAGGCCAGTGTATAAATTTACTGAGAACAGTAAATGTAAATGAAAATTTGATTACAAAGGCAATTATAGAAAAACACTAGACAATATATACTGTTATCACAGCAAAACAACCAACATTTTCTGGGGAAAAAAAAAAAATAATAATAATAATAAAAAAGACACTGAAAGGGTTGCATTAAACCAAAATCATGATAGCTTAAACACATGCCCTTGTCCCCACAACATGCCAATCTGCACATCAATATGCAATATTCATATAACAGTTATTTGTACAATGTAAGGCCTGGTAACAAGTAACAAGACTATTATGCACAATCAGCAATTTACAGGACAACTGACTAATTTAGACCTGAATGTATACATTCAAGAGCTTCCATGGAAAACACTGGAACATTGAACTGCTCCTCAGACCAGTTAGGGAAACTTGTTTTTCATACTTTGCACGTCTTCCAAAAAGCCCTTTTCCCAGCTCTTTCCTGCAGGCTGCACTTACCTCTTCTATGAAAGCTGAAGTTACTGTACAAACTTCAACAGTAGTCAGTGGTTTTTACAAACCCTAAATTTTCCAAAACAAAGGGCAATTAATTGGTAAACTAATCATGTTAGTAACTTCCTTTTTAAGTGACTCTTGACATTTTCAATTTCATGCAAAACAGTGAACAACCTATAACAAAACTCTTGAAGAATACGAGGGTAATTAAATAGAAGAAATATTTGAGAACCATCACAACATCCAACCACAAAGATTTAGATTAGTAATTGGGGAAGCTTGACAGCAGATTTCTGTGATTCTTCCTCTATCACGAAGACCACCAATGATGGCAGAGAAACTATTTCCCTCACTCAGAAGCACATGAAGTATTATCTAATTATGGCTTTGTGAAGAATTTAATCTCTCGGACAAAATGTTTCTGTCTTGTTTCAATCCCTTTATGATGTCCTAGCATTTTTTACACATTTCCATTAATTAAAAAAGTACAATTCACATGTTTTAAAAATGTCTCCCAAACATTCCAGTTTCACTCCAATTAGTCAATCCTCTATTGCTTTGCATAACCAGCTTTGCTCCACCAGTCCTGGAAATTCTGGCAGACATACTAAATCTTCTTGGGAAAAGGGAAGACACTTAGTAAAAATATTACGCATCTCAGAGCTTTATATCTTAATAACAATTCACTCAATGCCCCCCCCAACTTTCATCTACTACAGATCAGCTTCCTGCTTAAATGCATTCCAATTCTATTCTGCTCTGCTCTTTATCAATGAGCATGTTACTTCAAATATTAGCATTGCAAACAGTTCCTCTAATTCAGTACACTTACAAGAATTCACTCAGTAAACAGGGCTTGTCTTTTGCAGTTGTAGGCACTAATGCTTAAATCACAAACATCCATTCTCTTAATCCAAAAAAAGGACATAAAGTGAGTGCTGTGTTTTAGTTGCAAACTGATAATTAGCCTCAGTGGCTAGTGGAGCTATTTCGTAATTTATCATAATCAACTGTCCCTACATCACTCCTTTTTAGTTATAATCTACCACCAAAAAAGCCCAAAGTTTGTACTAACAGGTATATTAACTGCACAAAGTTACAGCAGTACTACAAAACAGTCTTCAATGGGTGCATAAAGTGAGGATAAAACAGACTTGCCTGGTGGTTAGTAGCAGCAGACTGTAGTCAGAAAAGGAAGAAACCAAAAGTATTTTAATGCCTTCTGCTAAAAACACCCATGCTAAATCCAGCATTAAAGATACCAATACACTTTTCAAACTAAACACTTCACCATACAAGGCCATACCCGTAGAAAATAATCAGATCCTTGCAAGAACTATAGGAATGACTTGCTTATCTCAAAACATGCATGGCAAAAGAAGCTAAAACTAATTCTAACATTTGCACTCACATGTTAATGCCCTGATTTATTGCCACAGTCTGTAAAAACCAGAACATCCACTACATGAGTGTTTCTTCACTCTCAACTTCTAGATACTTTTGGGAATCTGCAGAATCCTGGTGATCACTTGTGATAACAAAACTTCCAGTGAGGCATCACAGACCAGCTGGATATACTGAAGCTTAGACAGGCAATTGTAAAACCCTGCTCTGTTAAAATGTCAGCTCATGCTCCAGAAAGCTTTGCTTCCTCCCTTAAAAGATTCCTCAAGTGCTGAAACCGGGTCCTTGATCTTGGGCTAAGTGTGATGCATGTGGCTGGTAATGAGCTTCACCATCCTGGAAATGGTTCCGCCCTACACTGGTTCTCATACAACATGAGGTGCCTTTG
>JASSUY010017159.1:0-52579 GCA_032466535.1 Forpus xanthops
TGGGTTCAAACTTAAACAGGGAAAGTTTAGATTGGATCTGAGGAAGAAATTCTTTACTGTGAGGGTGGTGAGGCAGTTGTGAATGCTCCATTGCTGGCGGTGTTCAAGGCTGGGTTGGAGAGAGCCTTGGGTGGCATGGTTTAGTGGGAGCTATCCCTGCCCATGGCAAGGAGGGGCTGGAACTAGATGATCTTAAGGTCCTTTCCAACCCTAACTATTCTATGATACTATGATTCTATATCTATATCTATATCTATATCATCTATATCTATGTCTATAACTATATTTGTACCTATGTCTATATATCTATACCTATCTCTATCTATCTCTATCTATCTCTATGGGTAGGTACAGATTTATACACTGACATATATATATATCCACTTGTATTTTATGTATGTGTATTATATACACGTGTGTATAGACATGTATATATGTGTGTATATATGAGTGTGTATATATAATACATATGTGTATACATATATAAATGTGTGTGTATAGACCCCCACAACCCCTTAGCTGTTCTGTCTGCAGCAGTGTTTGCTGGGCTGTCGCAGGCTGCGGTGGTGGGCCGCCGGCCCATTGCACACACTGCGCTTCTGTGACAGAAGCAACATATAATTATATTACAAATTAACTTGCAAATGCTGGTAGAGATGTACTCCACAGGAAAAAAAAGAAACTGGTTTCATCTTCTCTCCTGCCTTGTAGCTGGTCCCTCCAGCACAGTCTGCATCTGTCAGAATCCCTGCCCTGGGAGCACTAATCATTTTTATTAACCATTAAACAAGAAGATCCTTTTTATTTGAAAATGTAAAACATGCAGGAAGCACTATCTATAGCCGCTGATTCAGGTCACATTAAATGGCTCTTCCTCACCTCTCGGCTCGTCCCTGCTCTGCTGAGAGCTCCTTGCTGTAAAACCCACTGCTGCCCCTCTTCCCTGGCAGCACTGACGGTCTGTTGCGTTGCATTTGCACTTAGAGGCTGGATTTCATCCTGAATAATGAGACTTCATTTCCGAGTGACCTGATGTAAAGCAAGCTGCTTTTAAAGCTTCTCCCATGGTGAGTTTATGAGGTGCTGCTACATTTTCTTAACACTTTTCACCTTCCAATTGTTTTTGTTTCACATTGGGGTGGTGACAGGGGAAGGTGCTGTGACCCCTGGAAAGCAAGCTGGAGGATGGCAGGGGCTGAGGTCTCATCTGCATCTGTGAGGCTTGATCACTGGTGGGTTCACACCACACTCCTGTCCCCCCTTGCCTTTGGTGAGGAGCAGCCACACTGGCTAATGGCTCCCACAGCCCAGGGAAACTCAAATGGGAGTGGGACTGAAATCAAGGCTTCTACCTGGGGTCTGCCTTTCCTAAGCTGAGCAAAACAGGCCTCACGTTTTATTTACAAAGCCACGGCTGGTGCCACCTAGTTAGCATTATAGAGCAGATTCCTCACATGATTTTTTATTATGCAGCTTGGTGGCTGCTTTGTGAGACTGCGGAATATTTTACTGCTTTGTGGCTCACATTCAATACGGCAGGGAAAAAAAAAAGGAAAAATTGAGAAAAATCAAAAAAATCATGCTTTTTTTAAAAAGTGCATTTTTGGTTTAAGCATCGCTCTTGCTGTGACAAAACTGTTAATTAAAATGAAACAAAAATAAACTGTAAGCCCACCTAATATGAAAAGCATTTGAAGGCAAAGCATCAACCTAAAGTTGTCTGGGCTAGGAGCCAGCTGTGCCTGCCCCTCCTGCCCCTCCTGTCCATGGATGCTGGCAGAAGCTCTTTTGATGGGTGCATTGTCAGGTATGTGTGGGGCAAATAATGAGACTTTTGGCTCCTGTGTCAAACAGAGCACAATGTAATTGGCTCAGACAGCCAGGCTGTGGTCTGTCCAGACCAGAACTGTAGATCAGGTATTATTGTGATTAATAAAATGGCTCTAAAGACCTCATCATAATGGTTCAGCATGTCTCTGTCATGTCATACTGAAGTCCTGTTGAGGTTACTCATCATTCAAGAGAGAAAACCCCACCAGCACTGCCAGACATGGGCACTCCTGCCTCCCACTTGGCATGGAAACCCATGGGGGCTGACGCCTGTAAATAGCCAGCCCCCCTATAAATAAAAGAAAGGGTAGGCCTGGCCACGCCTACTTTGATGTGTGGTAATGAACTTTGCTTTTAATTCCAAATTGCAACTTCCACCCTGATGCAAAAGTGGGAGCTGCGGAAAAGCTGCATGCATAATGAGGGGTGAAAGCAAGGATGTGGAGCGAGATGTGTCTGATGTTGGAAGAGAGGGAAAATAGCCTTTAATCATTTTGTTTTCAAAGAAGCTTTAGAGAGCTCTTTGAAGATGAGGCTTTTTGAGAGCTGCCTCTGGAAAGACAGGAGGCAGCGATACACAGCACCCACCTTCTGCCTACATCCACCTGCCCCTTCGATTAACCTGTGCATGGGGCATTCATAGATACGCAGTCATCCCTGCCTTCAGCATGCGGCCCTCCAGGCAGGCACTCAGTAAACCTGTGCTCATCTAGTGCTGCCCAGGGAGGTGAGACCCCGATGGCTACAGCTACGGAGAAAAACTACCCCAGTGTCATTTCACTTGTGGTAACCACAGGGCCTTAGTGTGCAGAGGCAGGTAATCTAAAGGTAACAGAAGCTAGAATAGGATATTCAGCCTCCTTTTATTAATTATAATATTTTTCTAATGATAATGTTCTGGAAATCATGCCTTACTCTCACTGAATGAAAGTGAATGATAATGACCATCTGATTAAACTTTATTTTAAGGTAAAGCCTCATGATGGAGAAGCGTGGAAGCTGTGCCTGTCCTGTAGGGCAGCATTAGGGGTGGGAGAAGGTGAGAGCTGTGTCACCCACCCGATGCAGTCTGTATGAACTGTGCAGGCAATTTACTTATGGGCTGACATCCAGCACAGGACCCTTGTTTGCGTACAGCTAAAGGCTTCAAGGGGTTGAGTATCATCTGAACATCCCAGGCTGGGGAAGGTGGGTGGGCTCTGCTCACCAGCATGCCAATAGCACCCCGCTTTATTTTGAGGATTGAGGTCAGGATGCTGCTGTGTTAAATGCATCACAAACAAAATAATCACAGTTTCTTGCTCCAAAAATGTTATAGGCTGACAGGAAAAGCCTTGGGGAATGGGTGTGCCAGCAGTCCTATTTTTACCTATTTATACCAAGTGGCTTGGCCTCAGCAAGAAAACAGCCAGGCCAGTAACTGACTGCAGGCTGGCATGGTCCTGAAGCTGAGGGTGGCATTACTGGTGTTGTCGGTGGTTTTGTACACCTAGATCTTCTCTTCTGTGGTCTGTAAAGTGAGTGTGTGGTGGTATTTGAGGTTATTTACAGATGCCACAGTGCAATGAGACAGAAAGACTATCAAACAGCCAAAAATAAACAAATTACTGTGTCCTCCAGGTAAGGAACAAGCCCATTCCCACTGGCATTGCAAGGGGCCTGGTGTCAGATAGCACTGGGAACTGGTCAAACAGCAACACGTCGGAACCCCTCCATGTGATTCCAGGCAGAGAAGCTGATCTCTGCCTCTGTGCATGACACTGTCCCCATAACCACAGCTTCCCATAGCCAGGTCCTTATGTGCCAAGCCCACCTCCCTGCTTTCTGTGAAATTCAGCTGCACAAAGGTGTTCCGCATCTTGAGTTCTGGCCAGCAGATAGCTCTAACAAATGCACTTTGCAGTCCCTTCTGGAAAGGAAAAAAACAATCCCAAATCCATGTCTCCAAATTCGCTGCCTTGTTGCTGCTGCAAATGTCTTCTCTAGCAATCTCCATTCCTGTACACACAACCCCAAGACACTGTTATTGTCAGATTGCGGGCCCGTATCTTCATGTTGAAGGTTAAGTTTGAAAAGCCCAATGAGGTCTGCTGTACAGTGGGAGCTGCCCTCTGTGCATTAAAACCGAAATCACTTTCCCCTCTCTGCCCTCCGGTCTGCAGCACATACTTAAAAACTGGCCTTGTTTTCAGAGGTGTGAAGGCTTTGTGACAGATACTGCAGCTGGGGATGCAGCTAATAACAACTCACAAACACAGGCTGTTTAGGGATTAAATGTGGCATTGAAGGTAAAAGCACACCAAATAACTTTGGGAAGTTTAGAGATAGTGTGTCATACTTCTATTTTCGCTTCTCAGCAATGTTCTGCTATTTTGGGCCAGGCCATTTTCTAATTAGGTTCACTGCTATCAGTACATGGCAGCGTGTATGTGTTAACATTTGACTTTTGTATCTAATGTAAGCAACTGAAATAAACAATCCAGATCTGATAGTCCCAGTGGGGGGCTGACATTTGGACTCAGATCAAAATCTGTGGTTCTGATGCTTGTTAGATTCCAACACTTCACTCAGCACAAAGCATGGTGGTTGGGGGTGCAGAGGAGAGCTACGTTTGCCACATCCAATCTAATCCTCAACCTCATGCTGAAGTGTTTGTTGGAGGTGCTCGCTGACATTGCTGCCTCAGGGTTAGGTGATGGAGGGATGCCACTTGCTATCAGTGTAATTAACAGAGATTGCAGTCTCCCTAGAAAGGGTTTTGTGTCACCAAACCTACACAGCCCAGCAGAGCCTGTGTATGGGATACAAAACCAGCAAGGCCTGGGACAAAGAGGAGCATAGTGCAGTGGGTTTGAGCATGGCAATGTCCCCGCGGTCCAGCGGGCCAGCATCACACCTACTCGCTGTCTCTCTGCTGTACTATCCAACCCCGCACCATCACGCTTCTAATCCAAAAAACAAGCCCTGATGATTGAGAGCTGGGTGAGGGCTGAGGAGCAGGGGGAACAGCCGCCTTCTCCCTCTGCCTTGGCCCAGCTCACGACACTGGGAAGCAGATGGTCCCTGCAGGGCCAGCATCCCTGCACTGCAGAGCCGTCATGTGTGGTCGCCTGCCCGCTGCCTGCGAAAGCACCACACTCCCACTCCCATCAATCAGCAAAGACCAGGTGCCTGGAAGTATCTCTTGCCAATTGCCTTTTATTACCTTTAAAAAGCCAAGAAACCCAGAACAAGACAAAAACTGAGACCGTGTGAACATCATGCAATGGATTCACTTTAAAGCAGGCTGTGGGTGGGAGGAGACCAAAAGCCATGTTAAGAGTAGCAGTACTGCTTCACCAGTGCCTGATGACTGGATTAGGTGGACTGTCACCGGTGGGGTTGGTGGTGACTGTTGTGGGCAATCAGACAAGTGCTGAAGCAGGAAATGGAAACATGAGACATCATCCCAGGTAACCCCAGATCTGATTCTGACCCAAATGCAACTTCTTACGTGGTGATGACAGTGAGAAATACTCCTAACTCTTGTCACGGGTACTTTCTGCCTCAGAAACATCTCTTTGGAAAGGAGCAGCACAAAGAATACTGTTACAAAGGGGTTTTAGTTCACTTATATTAGTGTGACTAGTACTCCGGTAATCAATTAGTGGAGCGGGTTATCCAGCAGGAGTGAAGTTACCACACTGTCCTTCAGTCTCACTCTGTCGTCTTCAAAATTCATAGCCCAAACTAGAGTAATGCTACCTTCTTGAGAGAATATGTTTTGGAGAGTTTCAGCTATCAGGAAATAACTTTGCATCTTGTCCATCATGTGCATGTGACAAAACACATGCCCTTATTTTCCTGAGATATAGCCAACATTTCACTTCATTACATTTAATGGAGTAGGGTCACCCATAAAGTTATTCATAAGGTATTTTCTGAGTGGTTTTCACCTTCTCTTTGAAAAAATAAATTGTATCAGCATGTTCACGAGGTACAAACGGTGCTGGCATTTCAGCTGTTATTATGTTATTAACTTTTTTTAACCTAATAATTTTCAATCAACAGTAAGAAGCAATTTTCACTCACTCCAGTGACCAGAGTTTGAGATTCTGCAAGGCGTTCTTGTAGGGTTCACCTTGACAGACACCTAATTCCCTCTCAAATCGAAACATTACCCCGACACTCTCATTGTGGTTACTGACAATTTCCATTTCCCCTTCGGTTAGGATTTAATTTAGAAGGCAAAGACTTCCTAAGCTATGGGACAGTAAAGATAGATGGTATGGGAGAAGAAGGCTGATGAAATGTAGTTGACTCCGGATCTGAAATATTTATCCCTTCTCAATGTAGGTTAAATTATTCTTCACCTTTCCCACATCCATAATTGTCGCTGATCTTGGACCAACTCAAAACCCTACTACTGAGTTCAGTAGACTCAAAATTGCCACTAGAACTGGAAAAAGAAAAAAAAAAGAAGATTTGTTAGTGTCCATATACAATATCCCAAGACTATACACAGATATGTATGAGATAGAGCAAATTTAAGAAAGGCAATTTTTTTCTCATCACTGAGTATTTATTATATATAACAAATACATGAAAAAGAAAAAACTATATTGTGTGATATAAATAGTTTATTTACATTACAGAAAAACATCAAGACAATGTATACTATTTCAAATATATCCATACATAATCAAATATAGCTGTAGTACATGTTCTCATTGGTGTAGATTACCACAAATGCAAGGCAACATGTGTAGATCTTGTCTTAATCTTTTGTCTATAATACTGTATTTTGTAGTCCAAGCTCTCTGCAGTTAGTTTTGCCATTGTGGAAACATGCGCTCTTTAAATTAACCTTGTCGATGCTCTTGTTGTGTTGTCTGAACTGTAGTGCCCTGTGTTTTGCTTCTGTCTGTGGATTCTGTTGCTCCTGGGACATTTCCTGGAAAAGAGAGTTGTGAGAATACACAGCTCTTAACAATGCATCTGCTTGAGCAGCGGCACAAGCATCCTCTACCCCTCAATATGCTTCCTCTTCAGTTAAATGAAATGGGCTGGTTAATGGCAATGGTACCACAACAAAACCCCCAGAACACAAACCCCACAAAACATACTGTAAACAAAAATATGGCAAAGGAAATGTTACGGTTCCTGCTCCTTCCTGGTGAGCAGCGGTGACTCCGCAGCACTGTGACAGCCCCAGCTGCACCGCATCACTCAACTTTAAATAACAGGTTTACTTTCAGCAAGGTGCAGGTAGAAGATTTAGGATGGTCGCATGCTCACCTGCTCAGCATCCCAGGTCTGTGAAGCATTTACAAAGTGGAAGCGGGGGCTGCCTTTCCGAGGAGCTAAGCGTCTGCAACCCCTATTAGTCTCCATGGAAATGCTCCATGTTCAGCTCGTTAGCTAGCAGCTACTTTACTTACGGGTGCCTGCACCATGCTACACTTCTCACAAGGCTGCTTGGCTTAGTGAGGAAAGCAATTGCACTGGAAAGACCCAAATCTTATTTTCCTTTTGGATGACTGCAAAAGCAAATCTCTTCTGCCCCAGGACCCCACAGTACTCCTCAGTAAGAGCATGTTTCCACCATGCAGCAGCATCAGCTGTGGGGATGCTATGAAGCGTTTGTCCTTAACGGAAAGACAATACTGTGTTTCTGGTTTCCTCTCATGGAAAGGCACCCTTAGACAGAAAGCTCTTTCTTCAGGTGAAGTTCAGTGTGAGTGTTTATCCTGGGTTGGCCTCATTCTGCCTTCTGCTCGGGCAGCTACACAAGAAAGGTTGAAACACCCTCTTGGAGCGGCATGACAGAAAGCCCCATGATAACCCAATCCATACTAACAAGGAAAATAATTCTCTTTGTATTGGGCTAGCTTGTTTTTCTATTTGGGGGAAGGCTTTCTGCAGCACTTTATGAAACCCTATGGGTTATACACCGAGTAGAGCAGTGAGAGCTCAAAGCATTGTCTTTCAGCTCTGTGTCAAATAACTAACAGCAAAACAGAGTGAAATACGTTTTGACTGACCCCTTAGAACAAAAAAGGCCATTTTTTCCCTGTTGAATGGGAGTGATGCTTCGGTTTTATGATGCCAAGGTAAAGGCTAAACAAGAACATAAGGACTTATGAAGCATTTCAAAACGCTGAAACACAATTATGTAAGTGTGTAACAAAATATGGGTCAGATTGTCCTGACCAGCAGGACCACCCCTTCATGAGAAACTGCATGGCTGTGTATTACATTGTGCCTCATTCCTTTCTTGGAAGCAGTAAAGTAGGCTGCTATCTTTACTCCAGGAAAAATCAGCGCTCTTGGAGGTCACAGCAGAGCTTTCATTATGAAACTAATGCCGAGTTTAGCTGGTTTGTGATTTCATGACAAACTCATTATTCAGTGTGTGTTCCTAAAAAGGCGATCAAGCTCTCTGAGTGAGTCAGGGAGCCGCTGTTAGCAAACACAGGGCTGATTCACTGAGCCGCATGTCATGTCATGCACACGCTGACAGCCTCCCAGCCCTGACTGTCCCCAGGCGGCCTCCCCTGCCCAGTCAGCTGGCTACTGCACAGCAGGACCCTGTGGCACTCCATGGGGGACAGCACCGACACCTTGACACAGTGCTCAGAGACAGTGCTGTAAATCCTCCTGCAGCCCCAAGCTACCAGGGCTTCCTCCTGAGTCCTACAGGATGAGGATTTACAGCACAAAGTGCAGCCCTGCTTTGCCCAGCTCTCAGCCATGAGACGCCGGGTTGGGGAACCAGGCACAGTGGGCACAGCCAGGCTGGTTTTATAAGAAACATGGAAGTACCAAGTGGCTACGGGTGACCAGGATGGTCAGAAATCCCAGAGGATGGGGCCGGGCATTGCCAGAGAAGGGTGGATACCGACTGCTCCTGTTGGGAGCAAGGAGATGAGCATCTCCACAGGTGCTTTCCCAAAACCGACACTAACAGCATCTATACAGTCACTTAGTCCAAGGTCAAAAGAGATCAATTCAAATGTAGAGATTACTCCAAGATCATGAAAAATCATCCTTTAACCAAAAATGCCCATGTTTTACTTGCATAATACACTATACTAGCAATTGATGGAAGGTTGGGAAGGCCCCAGGATCAAGTACCAACGTCATGACTACTGAAATGCAATTCTATTGCATTTGCAGGTAGGTTGTATCTGAAGTGCATTTGGGTTTCCTAAGAGGGGTGCTGGCACTTAACCAGCTTTTTGGACTTAATCACCCGCTAAAACTGAGTGACAGCTTTTCCTTGGTCCTTAACTCTTCCATCAAAAGTTCTTTGTAGCGCTCTGTGTGTGGGATGTATTCATTTACAAACACGGCAATTACATCAGTGTAAACTAGGTACTGGAGCACAGGCTGCCTGCCCTCCCTCCACTGAAGCCTGCTTGCAAGCTCGAGTTACTCACGATGTGATTCATAGCAGGTAAAACACATTATGCATTCATTTTTAATCAAGTTATTTCTTCACATAAATAAGCTGCTGTGACTAAACATTAGGGAAGCACTAAAAATGCAAAGCTGTAAAGAAAACTGATGAGAATCATTTTGACACTAGGCCATACCTATATTAGTTGCTGTTCTCCTTCACTTTTATCATTGCTTCTCTTTTGCCTTACCTCTAAGATAAAAGTCATTGGGTAGAAACTGTGCCTCACTGCTGCACTTTCTTCTCTCTGTATCTCTTGGCTTCTGGTCCCCTACTTCTCCACCCCAGCTGCTTATTCCCATCACTGGCACTAGCAGTGAGCAGCTGGATGGCCAACCTCATAAAGGAATGGAGCCACTTTAAAATGTCTGTTTGCTGAATCCATCCCCTGACTGGGTTCATTGTGTGGCTAACAGGAATACCAATGCTGGTACAAGAACACTGGCAGGACCAGGTACCCAGGAGAGAGGCAGACTGCCCCTGTCAGCAGCACAGTTCATTTGCTCAAAGTGTCTGTGCAACAATGACCCTAAAAGGGCACAGGAATTGCTCAGCCTTTCAGCAATGGAGTACATCAGTCCCACTATACAGCTGTGATTTTAAGAGCAACAACAGTAATGATACCTAGAAGGTTTACAATGGTAGTCTTATGTGGCTCAAATGTACAGTGCAACAAACTTCTTTGATAAAATAATTAGGTGAAGCTGCACTGAAATTAGCAGCAAAGAATCTGGCTGCAGCATCCTCTATGTGAGTGAAGTTTCCCTTCTTTCTCTCAGGGACCTGGGAAGGTGGGTTTAGCACTTTCAAGAATTCAGTGTAGAGTTCAAACCAGCACAGTCATGTTCTCCACTGCAGATGGCTTCAAAAACTCAATTACTTATGGATATACTGCCACACTGCACTCTTATAATGTGGATTTCTCTTAGGCTACTTAAGAGTACACTTTTGCAAATGTATCTTGAATCATTATGCTGGGACAGAGGATGTTCTGCAGTAATTACATCCATTACAGAAAAAAAAGTCAAAAGATCATAAATTAACTTGGTCACAAAGTGGGTGGGAAAAAGTACCATCCATGTATGAAAACAGTGTGATGGGTAATTTGCATTGCAGTACCAGATCACTGAAAGCATACTGTCTTCATTCTTCAGTGTAAAATACTCTGTGCTACTGTGTCAAGGTGACAAAACTAAAGTCACTCAACAAAATGATGCAGAGCATTTGTTCCATTATCAGTTACTACACCTTCTTTTTCTTATCACAAACTACCGCTTTGTTTTTTTGAATTACTTCTGTGAATACCACTGTAATCTATTGCTGGTTCAGCATTTACCATTGAGCTGATGGACTCAGCTTGACCAAAAAAGCAGCTACCTTTCATCAGATGGTTTTGTTTCATGCCTTTAGGCCAGAGAATGATTTATGATTATTTTTCTTTTCATCTTTTCCAAGACCAAATCCTACACCAATCTTACAGCCCAGCAATGCAACATAGGGACAGAAATACATTTGAGATTTTATTTTCTGCACAGGTATGATACCTGGACTTAATTTTTTTTTATTAAAAAAATAAATTTATTTCTAAATCTCATGATTTCTCATTCTTACTAGCTGAATTAATTTAACCTTGTGATTTCTCAGAGAAGCTCAGAACCCACTCCAACCCCTCCCAGAGAGTAACACACTTCAGTGGGGAAGCAGAGCAGTGCATGTAGGAGAGGAGGGATTGCATCTACTCCTCATGTTCTGAACTACCCTGGGGCTGTTGTTTCCATTACAGCCATCCTTTCGCCCTCATTAAAGAAACAAACAAAAAATCATACATGACTTGATGTGCCACCACCCAGAGGAGACTGTAAACATGTGCGTTACCTTTGAACATGCATACATGCCTAATGAAATCATTTAATCAATGGGATTGCAAACAGGCTTAAAAGTTTGTATGCTTTGCCTGATTAGGACTAAGGGAATGGGCCCTTGAGGAAACCAGATGGAGATATGATTGGTTTTATTAAGTGTTGATCCAGCTGCTGTATTTATATTCCCCTATTTATATGAACAATATTTGTCCAAGCATCTGAATGCAAAATAGGAACCTTCATTTGCTGTAGGCACTGTTGCTACCTAAGTTTGATTAAGATGGAAGTAAAAATTCAGTCATAATTACGAGGCAGCACTGGCTGGTTGGACCAGACAGTATCTTGTATTTGTTGGTGAATTAAACAGCATTTGTTATCAGCAGTGTCACTGCAGAAGCCCATATAATCAGTGCACAAAGTAGGCAAAACAAAAGTCTTTTCTTTTCCTATTGCAGAATACCAGAGATACTGACCTTGTAATACAGAGGACTACAACACAGATGATAGCAATCTGGATGGTTCCAATCACAGCTGCTATTAAGACATACTGAAATCGTACTGGGCCTGGAACCACATATAAAACGCTGTAGTCCTTTTTTTCACAGTGTTGTCCAGTATAGCCAGCATCACATCTGAAATGAAAGATGGTTTTTATCCAGTTATCTGCTGCTTTCAAAGAGTGCAAAACCCAAAAATTACACTGAAAAAGAAAAAATCAGTTGCCTAAGCATGAGCAAATGTGTTTTCCTGCAGGATGGGCTCTCTAGAGAGGGCACTGTTGTCTCCTTGACCTCTCAGAAGGCAGCCCTCAGGTCTTAGCATCGCTGCAATTGTGCCCGGAGGTGCCCAGCCGGTTGGGACTTACCTAGCATCAACTGGAACTACTTGCATGTTGTGTTGAGAATCCATTTAGTTCCTTGCACAACATGTTTTATATTTCTCCCTTTCTTTGGGGAGGTGGGGGAGGGTAAAAAGCCATCTAGTTGTGGCTCCTTATGCAGATTACCCCGAAGGAGGTGATAAGCAATCATCCAAGCTCCATATGAAATGTGATTAGATGTTCTTGCAAGTGGATACATCATTTACATTTTGTCTGGTTGCTATAAAAAACCCTCTATTGATACTGCAACCATCTACCCCAATGCTGCTTGCTGTGCTGCTCACCAGTTCCCATCTTGCAACCTGACATCTCTTCTTTTATGATTCTGCAGAAGAAACAGTGGGTTTCCCATTTTAACTCTTGCTAAAATCCCAAGAAAGAAGATGTAAAAATCCAGGTCAATGGCAGCAGCAACCATGAGAGACCGAGCCAGACTGCCTGGGTCCCTCTCAGAAGTGTTAGTGGCACACTAACCCTGATGGATTAAGCCTGGTGCTCCCACCCTATTCCTCTCCTGTGTTCCCACAGCAGCCAGCAGCTTGAGAAAAGGTCATTTTACAGCTGAATGGAGAACCTAAAATGCAGCAGCTGCAAAGAGCAAAACTTGCCTTGCCTGTGAGATCTGGGAGAAGCCGGCTTAAGGGATCTACCCTGTGGGAGAAGTCTGGTCCATATCTATGTCTCCAAGTCCAATGTGCCAGAAATACGGTCCTTCATGCACAATAGTCCTTTTCTTTGCCACCAGGCTGCTGGTTGGACTTCAGAGGTAATATCCCCACCTCTGCAGGGAGGCATTCACTGAAGAAACATGTCCTTTCACTACTACTCCTCTTCACTGCCCTAACCTCCTCCAGAGACTCCCGCATGGAGCCACCTTCACCCCAGCTCGCTGCCCCATGAGCATCCCTCCTGCTGCAGCAGGGACATACCCCTGGTGTCATGCCTTTCCCTCAGAATGAGGCTATCCAGCTGCTGTCTGAGCCCTTTGTGAAGTGCTTTTAAAAATATACCTAAATATAACTGAAGGTTACTTAATGCTTTTACAATCAATTAACATTGTGCATAACTCAATACACTTTCACCACACAAAATGGGGACTTTGTTGAATAATTTAAATCTAATGGGTTTTGTAGCACAAAGGGCCACGGTTACCATTATTTTCCATAGTTTATCTAGATTGTTTTTTCATGTGTGTAGCCTTTCCTCCTCGGTAGAAGGGTTACCTGCAAGACGGTTCCAGCATGTTAGTGGAGTGCTCACACTTGCCATGCATGCAGAAGCCATTGTAATGCTCTGGACAAGGGATATAGATCCCTCTTGCACTTTCTTCCAGTTTATTTGCATTCTCTGTGAACACAGGTAAAGGGAGCGTTAACCTGACAATGCAGAAGGTGGAATGATGGAAAGAACTCAACAGATGAAAGAAAGGAAACTCAGAAGAGCAAGATCTGAAAGATGTTGTTTATGGAAGCAAGAGCAAGGATTTGCACCTTGAAACAGATCGCCTGATATAGATGAAAAGCTTTGCAAGGTTTTCTGTCATTCTTTTGCATACCTAATTCCTGTCAAGTCACAGCAAATGAGACACCAGACAAAATAATTTGACTATTCAAAACCTGATTATAGAATAGCTCATAAAAAATGCCTGATCATTCCTGTTATCCTCTGTGGATTGTCTCCTCACACCCAGGCAAAGCTAGGAGGAAGACTCTGGACATTTGCATGCAATATAGCATTAAAATACACTTAATTATTCAATCCAACATATTCAGAAAGATAACTCTATGACAAAAGTAGGCGAGCAGGAGGCCAGAGCTGGAGTTTATCATCAGAAGTGCACACCCATGCCCCAGAGCCCTCTGGCTTCCTGCCTGTCCCACAGCACAGGTACCTTTAAACTGTTTTGACTTTCTGTGTCTACTTCTGTAGCTGTTAATAGTCACTGGGATTGCAAATCCTGGAAAATACTTACCTCCACGTGGCCAGGAAAATGGAGACTTCAGTTAGTTTGAAACAGGTATGTGCTCAGCATTTACATCATGGGTTGAAATGCAAAGTGCTACTTGCAATAGGCTCACATGAATTTTTCGGACCACTGAGGTGTTAACTGTACTGGATAGTTTTGGCAAATTCTTCCATTTAAACAATACTTATGACATCTCAAATGGTAAAAATCCCTTTTCAGGGAAAGAATCATCTAGCAACAACTAATTAAAAACAGAAGAAAAAAAGTCTCAGGGTAGATGTCTGAAGAAATACATTCTGTGCACAAATTGAAGCATTTGTATCTTCCAAAGGAAGCCCGTGAGTGTTATGAAACAATTACAGTTTGTGTTCTGCTCCAAGCCAGTGATGCTGGCAGTAGGTATGCTTAGGTATTATCCCACCTTTGGGAAAAGTGTGTGCGGCAGATCCAAGGTTCATATTTTCATAATGAATTTATTTCCTGTTGCTGCTGTCCAAGGAGAGTTTTAAGAGACTCTAACAACTTGCACTAATAAAGTTGGTTGCATTGTCCTTATGTTAAAACAGCAAATGAGAATGACAGGGCAACCTCTGCATCCCTGTAGGCAGCATTAACTTCTATCATTAGGACTTTCAGGACCTCTGCATTACGGACAATTATTGCATCTTTTAAAATGCACATATGTTGAACACAAACCTGCCTGCCTCTCCTAGTCCCTGCTTACACTGAGATACCTGTGTGAGGCTGCCGTAAAGGCTCTGCATTAATGACATGCAGCACAGAAGTGGGCATCCTGGTGTGGGAACATTTCTGGGCTTGAGGCTGACAGCTATCCCTGGGATGGCACAGACAGGACATGCTGACAAGAAGCTTGCTATAGGCATGGTATAACTTCCTCTGGGAGCTTGTTTGGGAATTTCTGCTACTGGAAAGAGGTGGGAGCAGAATGTCCATGTGGTTTGATGCCAAACATTTTTGGCTACCTATCACTCTCTAGGTAAGGGACTGGATACCAGCATGTAAGATACATGACAGAGAGTTATCATCCCACCAGGGCTTCATGTATGTTGCTTTTTATCCACCTTTAAATCTTTCCAGAACAGAAAAAGTAAGCGTCATGTACCAGCTATCATCAGACTTGCCTGGTGCACACATCTGCTATGGATCACGTTCAACTATATTTCTGTCTAGGAAACAGCAGCAAGAAATACACAATTCATATTAATATGTATTTTCTTTTCTATTGTGGAAAATATGCCATTTCCTTGAAGTTTTCCATTATCAAGAGGAAGTTTGCTTCCTTTCTGGAGAATAGGAGACTGCTGTGTGCGTATTCCTGATCCTTCCTTCTCAGGTACCAAGATATTTCTGTGGTGTTTGTGTGCCACCACTAATCACTCCCTCCCCTCTCAGATGAGCCAGCAGTGTTGCTAAAACGGTAGCGTACCATTTGGTTTCTTTCTTTTAAAGGCATGCTTCAAGGTGGTGAGGGAAATTGTTCCTTTCGGGACAAACAAATCTGCTAGGACTCGAAAGGGGGATCAGGACCTCTCCCAAACTTACTCTCATTCTGTGTAGGCTGCAGGGCTGGTAAAGAGGAATGATTTTTCCTCCTCCTATAATCATGAGGGTAGAAAGCATGTTTCTTTAAAAAGGTCTCTAGCATACTTTAATGTAAACCTAGCATCCTGTAGAACTTGTAAGCACACTTCTAAGTATAATTTTATGATGGAAAATGCTTTTGTGTATGAAAAATGAGATGGCCCAAGCTTTGTTAGCACTTCACTAGGACAAACACTTCATTCGGGAACACTTATAATCTCACTAGGAAGAGACTACAAAACTTACACACAGACTGCCTGTAATTCCCCATTTTGACTGCTGACTCCTCTAAAAGAATTAGGGATTGAAAAACAAAGGCAGAGAGGGGGACAAAAAAGTTGCATTTAGCTTGATCTGCCATTTCAGCCATTTGGAAGACGGGCAGCAGTAGAAGCATCATTTAGTTCAGGGTAAGTTCCCCTCTTCCAGCGCATTTCGAATTCATACAAAATATTTTCCTCCCTCAAAACAGGTTATTTTTCTCATTACATAAAACATCTTTTCATATTCAAAATAGAGACCAAAACACCAAGATATGCTTTAAAAGTCCCTTCATGTTTAAACTGACTGCTCTCATTTTTTAAGGACCTGAGTGAGCCCTTTTCAGGAATCCAGCAGTCAATAAGGTACTAACTCTCATGAATGCATTGCAGGATTTACATCACTATGAAATAAGATTTATAAATAATTTCTAAAAAGAGAGGATATGAATAAAAATATGTATAAATTATGACTCAAATAAGAACTGTACAATTAAAAAAATAAACCTAAATGAAATAAATTTGGATTATTTATAAATCCAATACTAGAGGCAATCTGTGCTGATCAGATTATAGCATCACTAAACTAAGGAGCCCCTTTACCACAGTCTTATGCCTACAGAGAGTAAAGCTTAAATACAAAGTTACTCCCTCTTTTCCAACAGTAGATCAGTATTCATAAAGCAATGACACAGACCAAAGTGTCTATGGAGTGGCATTGAAGTTAGCCAGGTTTCCGTAAAGTTAAATTCAGCAACTCTTCTTCAAACACTGGAGTTGTCGCATTGCTATCAGTGACTACGTGTGAGTTTTATTTGCACCAAAATGACAGATTTGTACCTTTTGGTAATGGCTAGAATTTGAGACAGAAGTTGTAAAGCCAAGATGAAATCAGGACTGACAGGGACAGTCTCCTCTATCTCTGGACAAATGTAATTCCTGCCACATTTCTCCAAGTGCATATTTTACTGTAAAAAGAAGTACACCCTCTCCCTTCAGATCGACTGTATTCAGAAACCTTGAAGCATTTTTTCAGATAGAAAATGCCACTTCAAGGGAGCCAACATCTTTTGCATTTCTGCAACGTTTTTTGCATCTTTAGCCTAACATGACATTTCATATTGTTCACATCTTTTGTTAGTGCCAGAACATGACATGATAGCCTATCATATAAGATACACTAGTCAAAACAGATTATTTTTAAATGCATTGAAGCCAGATGCTACTTCGTGTAGACTGAAACAGCTTATCATCTTGCTTCCTAGAAAAGGCTCCCAGTTGAACACTTCTCCAATCTTTCTGTGGATAGCAGGGTCATGCAGAGGCAATGAGCTATTTTACTGGGTAAATTAGATCCTGAAAAGCTATCCAGTGACTGACCATCCACTCAGTGATCTTGCTTTTCCTGATGATCTTCTGAAGTGTTAAATGAATTATTTAAATGTTGTCTAAATTCCTTATTATCTATGGCTGTCCCTGTCCTCCATTAAGGAGGAGTGGAAGAATGATTTCAAATATATTTTGTATTCTTTTTATTTCAATTTTTGGTTTAGCTTTTCTTTCAGCCTTCCCTTCAGTTTCTGGAAGCAGATCATGCTCCCTTAGGATTCCCAGGTAAATATTTCAGTGAAGCTGCAATTCAAAAGCCAAAACAGCCTGCCCAGTTGCAGGACCAAACTCTGCAAGTGGTGAAAACAATGCAGCCAGTTTTTTTCTCTGGGCAGCCCTCACTGGTCCCCAGCTCCCATTTGAGCTCGTGTGGAGCTTCTGTTATACAACATGAACATGTGGAGCAGCGCTGCTGACAAACGAGTAAACCCATTAGTGCCCTTGATGAGGATTACATGAAGTACTGCCTGGAGTGCCCAGGAAACTCTTTCCAGACCTAAGTTCCTGTAATCCACTTTGGAGAAATTAGATAAAAATCTAAGCAAAACCATAGGATTTTTATGCCCAAAAAAGGACTGCCAGGCACCGAACTGTTCTGCAAGGCTGATAATTCTGTCATTCCTTATGTTTGAATCAGCAAGACTTTCTCGGTGATTTCAGGCAAGCAAAGTGGAGGGCCATGTCTCTGAATTCTCATGTTAGCTGCTCACTGCTGTACAGGGTGTAATGCTGGAGCTCATGGAAACTGAAACTGATAGATTAAGCCCATCACAAAATATTGGCTCATGTACAGTGTTAATACTTAGTGGACAGTCGGCACTGGACCAAGGCAGGTCCTGAAAACACACACACACACACACATATATATATATACACATATTTCATTAAATAAGGGATGAGATGGTGAATGATGTGCAGCAGAAGCTATTTTGACACCTGTCTCATTGGAAATAGTGGTTAAGGAGAATTGACTTACATAATAATTTAATCTTTTAATACTGCTGAAGTCAGTCAAATTTGCAGCTGAAAGCTCTTGCTGATATTGAGGCAGTGATTCCTTACATATCACTTTGTCAGAGGGTTCATGAAGGGAGAAAGGGATTCTTGGGTCAAATGTGTGTCCTTAACCTTCGCAACCCCTTTTGGAAGTGTGTCCCTCCACTTCCTTTTATCTCCTTGGCAGTTCTCCCAACTATATGCTGCAGAGCGTAGCATTAGGAAGTTACTTAAAAAAGATTTTCAGCTCTACATGATAGAGACTTTGGTACACATCTCTTATTTGAAATCAAAATAAAGGTCCAGAGAGTCAGAGGTCAAACTCTGGAGCAAACGTAGAGGATACCCTGAGCTTTGTGGAAGAGCTTCAGTGGTAGGAATGTGAATCTTACAGATGAGCCTCAGGATAGTTGTTTATGTTACTAAATGACAGTCTTCATAGAGTCAGCAACTGCTGCTTTTTGAGGGGCAAAAAGGAGATTCCTCAGCTCAGGAGTGTTTGCAGGAACAGTTAAAGGTCCCTGTGCAGTCATGAGGAATGGGGCTGTAATGGTGTTGCTCCCTCTGAAATTGCAGAATTGCTTTAGCAGATTTCCTGATACTTTCCCGCCTCTCTAATAGCATCTAACAGGAACTGAGGTCCATAGCAACTTATAAGGATAAAGTCCTTAGGCTTCCGTCTTAGTTATACTGAAGAGCCGTGATGATAAATCTCAGCTCAGAACCAGCTCTGATGAGAGAAAAGAGAGTTCTCTGGAACCTTTGCTCAACAGCTCCAGACACCCTGCCCTTGACAGAGCTTCCAGAAGCCACGCTGTCATCCACCAACACAGCTACACCTCATCACTAACAGCTACTCAGATCTGACCTATTAATTATCTTGACACAGTATGTTCCCTTCTTTTAAAACCTTGCTCTTGATCTTATGAATATATAGTGTCTCTTTGCAATGAAGAAAATGTGTGCAAGCAACTTGCATGAAAATCACTGTTTGGGTGGGTGTTGGAGTGAACATTCAGAAGGAAGTGCTTGCTGCTGCTCAAGAGGGAGCTCACCAGCCCACTCTCCCCGAGAGCTAGTGGAAAGTGAGACACCAAATGTCAGCTGAAAACGTCTGGCACCACTATGCTGCAGCCCTAGCCTAAATTCATCCTGCAGCCATTCCAAGTACAAACTTCAAGCTTGTCTTTCCACATAAGCTGCACAAAAAGGCGGAAAAAAAAGGGAAATGGAACTTTGTGAATTAAACCACATTCACTTATTTTCTCAGGCACAAAATAGGCTTGCTCAACACAGTAATTTATTAATTTTAAATGTCCCTATGCAAATGAGTTCCCTGGGATAAGATAACATCCATTTTCCTTTTTAAAAATAATCCAGTGCTTTTTCTGTTTGAGATGATGGCAAGATGTCCTAGCACACTTAGAAAAGAATATTGAGCTCTGTCTTTTGCAGCAATGTATCATAATTATTCAGCATGCTGCCATAATTAATAATAGAAACGGATGAATTAAGACACTAATAATCCCCAGATGTTCAAACAGAGAACTTCCAGCTTGTCAGCATATAGATGTGGGCTATGCTATATATGTTGAAACTACCTCTGAACTTCTGAAATTAAAAAGTGCTTTTACTTACAACTGTGAACAGATCTTCCTTATTTGAGAAGACTGCTTGAAATTAGGCAACTTGTTAATGATTTTCTTGCACATCACAAGACCATTTTTCTGCTCAAAACTAAATGTAGCCTCTTTTTTTATCCTTCATTTGTTTTTTCAGAAGCCACAGTCCACCTGGATTCACTGGCTAGGCAGACTCCTTATCCCTTCCCCTAGAGATAGTATGTGGAACCCAAGCAGCTGAGGCTGCTATACACAAGAGTAGGTGCTAGCAAGTAGGTACTGCAATACAAGATGCAATACAACCCCAAAATAGCACAGGGTTACAAGTACACACTAGCAACCATTGCTCACATGCCTGAACAGGAACACTCGGCAATATTAGCCAAGACGAGAGAAAAGAGAAAAACACCACATGGGATAAAATGTTGTTCAAACCCAAGCACTTTCTCAGCGTTTGGCTGCTCACAATAGATACATTCCCCCTGGGGTGACCACCGCATTCATGGAGATAAAGCACCTTGTCTGACCTCTTTCATCCACTCACCCCTATTGAGGCCATCGGTAAAAGCCGCAGTCACCACTATGGATGCTGCACAAGTGCCTCCACGCTTGGTTTGAGGATGTGAAGAGATGATGGACTGACCTCTTCCTTTAGCAGCTTCCCGGAGTGATTCATCGCTGCATGTGAACAGCACCTGCCTGCTTCCCAGTCCAATAGACTGGAAAGGTCTTCAGATCCCCATGTGGTCTCTCTGTTTGCTGTCACCAAGTCATCTCAATACTTTTGTGGATAAACTACACAGATGGAACTCTTTAAGACCGTTGCTACAGGCACTGATTTCAAGGCCTGCAATCATTGCTACAGATGGGATTTCATGATGAGGGGCTGTACTGTGGATTTATGAAAGCCCTGGGTAAAGGGGCCCTTACAGTTTGTGCTTCCTTCTTTTGTGCCGGGATTGAATAAATCTGCATCAACCCCATTGCTAGAACAGATTATATCCTTCTTTGTGCTAGCTCAGCTAGTCTTTGCTTTTAGCACACTGATGACGTTCCCTTCACTCAGATCCCCCTGTCTAAGAATGCCTCTGGCCCCATGGGAGTGGCTTCCTCCCCCTTCAGAAATCAGCCATGTAAAGAAATAAAGTTGTAGCTTTTCTTCTTGTGTACGATCTCTTTAGGCAGCTCATGACAGCACCCTTAGAGGATGAGTTAACCTTATTATTATTGTAATTCTGTGTTGAAAAAAAGTTGGTGTCAGTTTAGAGATTTGTGAGCTTCCCTCCAATTAGGCTGCGTGCCTGAAGGCAGAGGGAGTAATGCTGTATCCATCACATGCAGCACAGCATGAGCTGAGCGGGTGTCACCTCGCTGTGAGAAATTCCTCCCAGTGGCTTGGCTGACGCTTGCTTTCCCTCCCAACCACCTCTCCTCCAGCTGTTCATTAGTGTCAGTGCTGGAGGGGGTCAAAAATGGACAGTAGGAACCAGACGTAGGCTCCTCTTTACATTCCCCCCTCTGCAAAAGTATGCTTGAGAGTTGCAATTTACTCTTTAATAACACACTAAGCAGAGAGGAGAATAACCATTATACTACGCTTATGTTCACACCAGAATGTGCTGCTTTATATGACCAAATCCTGTCTCCTTCAGAGCAATCAGGCATGGAGCTACAGAATGAGGCAGAGGGTGACTAGGAGGGATGCTGACATAGGAAACATCTCTATATTCAGCGCTACCTTCTGGGGCACAGGAGCCAGGCAACTGCACAGCCCCCATGCAGCACATACAAACACATCTCCCTGTTTTGCTTCTTCGTGGCATCAAAACCAAACCGTATTCACAACCACAACTTCTTCTCCATCTGACACCCAGTGGCACAGCAATACTAGTTAACTTGGTTAAATGGTGATTAAGGAACAAAACTGCCTGAACTTGACCGAGTGGTGTCCTGCTGTTCCTCATTTATGTGCTACTATGCAATTTCTATATCAGAGCAGCCTTGCTAGTGCAGCACTCCAAGAGGGGCTTATTTATATGTAGATGTGGCTATATGACATTTGCCAAATGCCATTCATTTGCATATGAAGGTTCCACTTTTTCCCCCACTTCGAGTAAACAGAGTCTGCTGCCGCTCCAAAGCAGTGCTTTCACTCAGTTGGAGCTTTTTGAGAGAGATCCTCCTTAAGAAGCTTAAAGCCCCTGAAACACTTCATTTTCATAACTTGGCAACCATGGCTATCAGCAGTGCCTATGTTGTAGGTCTTTTGATTCATAGTTGTACATTCAATACCAAGCGGACCGCAGAGAGCAAAACAGCAAGACCTTAAGATTTCATATGAAATGGCTACAGATAACTTACAATACAAATCAATATTTGCAAATAGGCCAGAAATATGATGGAAGCTTGTTGTCATCCTAAAAAAGGCTGTGGGTCACATTCATTATAGCTATGAAGATCGTATTGATTTTTGCCACTGCTCTTTCACTTGAAAACAAAAGCAGGAGCTTGTTGCAAGAGCTGCTGAGGAGCTCCAAAACTGCAAACTAACATAAAACCTTAACCTTACATAATGCTGGGAAAGCCAAGTGGACATTATATATTCAGCTGTCTTGTCAAAGAAAGATAAGGCTGAAGCAGATGGTATGTGGGCAAAGTTTCAACCTGAATACGTTGCCTTCTAAAAACCAACAGTGCCAGGGAAACAGCCCAGTTTTGTGGCACGAGGCAGATGAACACATTACCTGCGCATTAAAGAGTCACCTGATGCGGAGCCTCGAGGTCTGTGCTGTGGAGGAGCTGGAAGAGCTTCCCACTGACAATATATGTATGGAAAACCAAGAATCTCAACACCTGTCACATACTACCTAGTGTGAGTAGTATGAATTATGCATAATACAGCCTGAGCTCTGTCCACGTACACATTTGCACCAGGATGTACAGCCAAGGGTGTGTGCTGAAGGAAGTGGTCTTTTGGCATCACCAGGCAGTGTAGGAGTGCTGATGGCATTCAAAGTGGATGGCGGAGTCACCAGACACCTGTTGTCCTCCTCCATCACAGCTCAGCCATGCTCCATGGCTGAGAGCAGACCTCCTCCACACCCACACTACTTCGTGGGCAGGCAAATGCCAAGGTGAGGATGAGCTGCTCCTTCAACTCCCTGCTCAGCCTATGGTCAGGGGACTGCAACAGGCACTTCCAGACTGTGATAACAAGCACAACACCTGGGAGTCATCACCACTGTACTCTTACCTTATGGAGTTCCACCATCTGCCACTGTGTTTCTAAAGGGCTTCATCCTCCTCCCCTGCCAACTGGTAGATAGCATCAAATATGACAAATAGGATGAGATGCCAGAAAGCCGATAAATACTTTTGATACAGCCCTAAAAATAGTGAAGGGATATTTGTACCCTTCTGACAACTTTCAAAGAGTAGATGGATATGCATGACCTGAGTTTCAAGATGGGTGTCAAGAATATTGATGTGTGGAGGGAGCAAGATCGTTTCTCTGGCATCGCCCTGAGGGACAGTTGCATGACTGATGATGTCTCCGTCTCCCGGCTGTGGGTGTTCGGGGACAGGAGACAGAATGGGGAGGGCTGTGCCTTTGGTACCCATCATGAAATAAAGGATTTGGCTTGATAGTGCAGCTTTATACACCTAGGATGTACCTTTTTCTCTAAATGGGAGAAACCGGGTGTAAGTGCTCTCAGTGCCCGGTGGCACTTCGCATGGCTGGCTGGTTCACACTTGGGCAGGCTGTGACCAGTTGCACCATCTGTACTGCTCTCAAGGGCTATACAGGAACGAAACTAAGCACATCTTTCATAAACACAATGGGATACAATATATATATGTTCTGACGAGAAAAGTTGCTGGATAGGATAAAAGCTATAAACAATGATTTTGGTGCAGATTTCTTGTGGAGGACGAGTAAAACAGGGTGTTGTAGTGGCCTGTGTTAGGGCCTTGTAATTGCTCCTTAGCTAGTTCATGCCCCATACATTAAAGAACCTGGTGTGTTTCTGGGACTGTAAAGTTAATTGAGTATTTTCAACCCATCTCTGGAAATGAGGAAGGCAAATACAGCTTTTTCCTCTCCTCTCCAATCCCTTAATAACATAGATTCCAAAGGCCTCCAATTCACACATGCAATCCCAGTGTCCTGAAGTTATTCTCTCTTTGGCACCTATGCATGTGGCTGGCAGGAATTTAAATACTGATACAACTAGTGGCTCTTCCAATTTTTAAGGACTACATTGATAAAGATTGCTTTTAAGCCATTTAACTGTAGATTAACAAAGCATGTTTCCGTGCCTGTATGGAGATGCACTTACTGTCCTTATCTACCTGACCACTCTCAAAGGAACACACACATCTAAAGCAACACGAAGCTGCATTTTTCATCAATCCTTGCCCTGACTCTTCAGCTATGTGAGTGGCTTTTACTAGCAGAAAGATTGGGCAGGCAATCAATGAGCAAAACAGGAGCTTCATTTTGAGAAACTGCTACAAATAAAAGCACACCTTAATCCAATTACCAGGCCGTCCCCTAATTTCCAATAGGAACTCCAGGTCTGAATGGATGGTTTTATGTGGTGATCAATGGGTAGCAAGAAACAGCATTTGTAAAGCATTATATTTAGGCCTGCCAGCACGACATTATGAGAACTTACTTTTTGGTTGCACACTCCAAACAAACTCAAGACATTACAAAGCAAGTATGAATGGCAAAACTGTCACAGAGGTTTGATGGGAGGCATGAAGATGGGAGAGTTTACCCAGGCACGTGACAGCACGGACGAGTAGGTCAGGGATGTCATTTTGGTCACGAGGTGATTCCTTCAGTTCTTTTGACAGCCTGAAGGTTTTACAGCCCTAATTTTGCATAAATTTTATATTCAGTTTTGATTACTAGAAGCAGGCTTTCTTTTTCCCTTTCATTTTTTTGGGGTGTGCGTTGGTAAGGTTCCACCAAGCTGGAGTGTGACACCCATTTGGCTCCATTCCCTCCTTTCTTTTTTTTTTCCAAGGTAGCATCTGTGCTTGTCAAACCATGCTGCCCGAGAGAATCAATCCAGGAAACTGAAGAAAGAGCCGCAGAATTCGGGGGAAGTGTGTGTAAGAAAATAGGAGACTGAAGTAAAAATATGTAACTCTCATATGTGGTATTTTTTAACGCTTCCTGAATCACGTGCCTGGCAAATCCCTTGTGCACATCCCAGTTATTTTAGTTGATAGAGCATGACCCTGAATGGCCTGTGACTACTCAGAGATATGTCTGTTCTTGGTTAAAAGTGTGGTCTCAGCCATGCTTTTCCTGCTTTTGTTTGGGCTATTCAGAAAAGTTTTGTTACACTCAGGAACATTTTACTGCATGTTGCAAAATCGTGATCACTCTTAAGTACAAAGCAAAGCACTACATTCGCTGAGGGATGAAACCTGCTCATGTTTCCTCTATTGTTACGCACTGAGTCCTGTATTGTAAAACTGTGATGGTAATGGGTCCACACAGTCTACAACTTTGCTTCCTGTATCTGCCCACTTCCATTGTCAAAATCTTTTGTGACTGCTCAGAGGATCACTTCTTAGTAGACTATACACTAGAAATTCCTACTTGGTAATCAGGAGTTTAATGCTTCTTTTCCCATGCCTGAAAAGATATCCCTTGCTACTCCAAACTTCAGTGTAGGGGGAGAAACTGATAAAACAATATAAGATACCACTACAGCAAAACCTGCTATATTTTTTTTTAATGCACTTTGTTTCCCATCTGTCATGAAACCCTTCAATAGCAGGAGAAAGCCGAAAGGCTTGTGTGTCCTTGTTTTTGTAACAAAAGGGTCCTATCTTGCCATACAAATTCAAGCTTTTTGTCTATTACTCAGATGTCAAAGGTCTATCAAGCAAAAACTGGTCCCTGAGATGTGGAGAGGAGACCACCCAATGCTGCAGGACATACTTTATGTGTATGAGTAGCCTCGAGGGCCCAAAAGAGACCCCTCCAGGGCACACACTGCACTGAAGACAATTATGGAGCTGTTACCACTCCATGCCTGATGACTGCAAACTCTTCCACAGCACAATACCCTTGAAGTGACTTCTCCATTCCCCAAGCTCGGACTCTGCCTGCCGAAATATGCCAACTGCAGATGGGCTTTGGCTGTTTCGGGATGTCCAGCTCCCGTTAAACTCTTCAGAGAGAAGAGGAGAGTTCCACGGCTTCCCTTGCCTCTACATGTATTTTGGTGTAACAGGACACAGTGTGAGCGCAATTGCGCCTTGCTGGTTCTTTCCATAAAGTCTAGAGTAGTTTCTCTACACTACAGAGGTCCTGAGATTCACCACAGCCCATTTTGCTGCACAGCCAGAAAAGTCTCTTAAGAACATCTTTTTTATACATGAATACTTGCATTTACTATTTTTATATGCCTGCACCAGCATTATTGTCTTACGGAAGTGCCACAGAAGAGAGCTGTAAAGATGGCATTTGTATAAATACAGGGTTTGGCATTTTATTTCAGTGCTCACTCCTAGAGCTAATATCCGAAGTGGGAGAAGCTGAATGGAAAAGAAAGGGCAATTTCAGGAGATAGAAAATTTACTAAGAATAAAAACAGATGAAAAAGCCATACCGAGTAATCACAATGCCATTAAATTCAATGGCCATTCCTCCCACTAGCATCATCGAGGCCAGAATTTTACCTACTTCCCCTTTAAATCTTTTTCACTCTTATAACAGTATTTTAAACCAAACAGCTGACATCCTTCTGCCCAGCCAAGGCCCTTTAAATCACTGAAATGCAAGATGGAAAAAAATCCGCAGTGCCAGATGTGTCTAAAAACAGTCACAGTTCTTGTCAAGGCAATCTGCAAGGGGAAATGTTTAGCATATATCATGCCTGACAAAACACTAATAGTTTATCAGTTTTGATATTACAGACTAATAACAAGCCCTTCCATGACTACTTCATTTGCAGAGCACAGCGACAGGCTGGACTTGTGCTACTTGATTTCTGAACAGTGCTTTTTATTTAATCCTTCCCCGTCCTAGCTAGATGGAAATACACTTCCATTATTAAATGAAATTGTAAATGAAATACCCCAGGGAGGGGGGTGTTTTTGATCTACACCTGACACAGCTTTAAACCACAGATAAAATGAAACAAAACAGGGAGATTAAAACCATAGGGAGGGTTTTAATGTGCTTTTCCTTTTCTTCCTCCTGAAAAATGTTTTGCTATTATGTAATGCTGTCTAAAATGGGTAAGGCTGGTGATAACAGCAGTAGGCAAAGAAGTACATTTCAATTCAGTGCTGATAAACTTTGGAAATACACGGCCACTGGTTCTGTAATAGCACAGTTTGTTTACAGCTGTTTTATTTCCAGGAAGAGAGTTTCACACTAACTTAATGCTCATGGGTACACAGTAAAATGACAGCCCAAGTGTGTAAGAAGTCACCTTGCTGTGTAGGAAAATGTTGCTTTGCCACCCTGACTTAGTAAGAGCACTTCCGCTTGCTTGGTGGTACAGCTTTGCACCTCAAACTGCCAAGGATGAGTTTCTTCCATGTGCAGAAAAAAACTTCCATGGACAGAAGTATGGGAGAAGGCACAGGAAAACACTGCATCTCGTATAAGCCATTTTACATTTTATTTCAGTAACAAACTTCTGTCACTAGCGGTTTCAGTGCCTCATGCACTAAATATTAAGAAATACAAAAAGAATAGTTATGTTTCACTGCTTGAACAATCAGCGAAAGATGCAGATTTTAGCAGATGTATTCAATAAAAAGAAGCGAAACCATCAGCAAAGTGAAACAGATGTGGCAAGATATTAGTCTGCCTTTACTTCCTGTACTGAAGTCTATTAAACTAGGCAAAAATTACTACTTGTCTTCATGTGGTCTAATTCTGAAAATCTATCAGAAATAACTACACCCGCACCTTTGTTTCTTCCCCAACCATGTTTCTTTTCATTCTACCAGATGCATTGATACTCCCTGAGCCTAGGTGAAAGCCTTTGTTATCTTAAGGATCAGGTTACCATTTCATGCGTCTAAATGATCAAATTATCTTGTATTTGTATTGCAATTTGACATGATGATACTCCTTCTAGAAAAGATGATGTTTCAGTCAGCTCTAAGTTTCCTTACTATACAACTTATTTATTACAACTGTCATAGGCTTTCATCTCATGGTATTTTGATATCTAACATTTCAGAAAGAATGCCAAAACATCCCGTGAAACAAAATTCTGAAGAAATTCAGTTCTATGAATATTTCAAAATATTTTTTTTTCTTTTTACATTTCAGACTAGATCAAACACAAATATTTAAATGTTGATGTTTACTGAAAATGGATATTCTAGCATCTTGTTACAACTTTAACTCTCAAATCCTTGTGAAGGCTCTACAATTCCCAACAGCAGCTTTACAGGAACCAGACTTAAAATAGGGCTGCTAGGCATAAAAATACACTGTGGTACTCCTTAATATACATTAACTAATTCAAGCTGGTGTTGCGGATGACAAACAGCTGTGCGCTTCATCTCAAACACCATCCTTCAAGGATGACTCTCAAGCTAATCAAAGTGCCTGTAGCCTAGGGGAAGGGTGGAACCAAGGGTGAGAGAAATTCTTCCCCAGATTCAGAAAACAGGATTAGTTTTCCCAGCCTATTCCTTGGGGAAGATCAACTCAGACACAAAGTCTTGTCTCAAATACTTTTTTTTACTTTCCTTTCCTGTAGAGAAGGCAGTGGGTTTGAGAATAAAAAGAAGATGCTATCAAGAGGGAAATGCCTTCACGAAGATGTCAAATGACAATGAGAGTTGGTATCTACCATCTTACTGGCACATGGATGAAGTGCTAGGAGTTTCAGACAGGTACCTAATCTAGCACCACAGCTGCCACAGTGAAACCGGCCATGGGGGCTGCATTCATTTCTTCTGGGTACCCCTTGCCATTAAAGGTCCAACTTAGAAAGAAGGCATCTCATTAAAGACAACTTGAGAAATCAGACACAATTCAAGTTGTGTTGAGTTTTAGGGATCACATTCTTATGTGTCAGCACAAAACTGTCTTTTTTTTCTGCAGGTTCTACCGTCATCTGAGCTTACTCATTCTGATCAAAACACAAATACTGAGAAGAGCATAAAACCATCAGTGGATATTGAAAAACTCAGACTTGTTCAGGAAGATGGGTTTCTATGCTCCAAACATGGTAAAATATATGTAAATGACACACAATGTTTTTATGGACTGGGAAACAAATAGAAAAACCTGTAGAAATGCCTATGTAAACTCAGGTCTGCTAATCTCTATTACACTTAGTTTCTGTTTTCATCCATAACCTTTAACAGAACAAAATGTTACAGAAGACTGCTTATATGATAGTATAAGGGAAAAAAACCCCAGTAAAATACATAGTCTTAGGGAAGCAGAAGAAGTGGGAGTCAATGTTTGGAGCAAGCTTTGTGAACTTTGCACAGTTCTGATGGAAAAATACACTTGCATTACATCCTCATCTTGACAAAGCTTTACACCTGAATTAATTTCCAGGACTTAAATACTTCAGGGATGCTGAGAACAGTAAAATAGCCTGGTCTAATTTTGTATTTTTTAGGCTCCCCATGCCCATATTGGTGTTACACATTGGTACTTGCTTTTCTTGTTTATTTCCTACAGATCAGATTATCAGCATGGACATACTGAATCTTCAGGCTACTGAGCTTCTATGCAGATCAGACAGCCTTCCTTATGATGTTCACTTACAATATTACTGAACTTGTTCATTATGGGAAGAAAGCACAAATGAATTCTGCAACTTTTGATTCACATTCATTAGTGACTAAATTAAGGGCTAAGCTTTAAAAGCACAAATGGAAATGCTCTTTTGCCTTATGCCACATCAGTCTAGGTAAAAAGATGCCTAGCAGTTCACCTGAGACCTAATTTAAGTTTTAATGCTAACAATTACAGGTTCCATGAGCATGACGCTGGGAAAACATGAGTAATGAAAAGGCACAATTTCTCTCATTATAAAACCACAAAACCCCAGAAACTCAAAATACCAAGGCACACTTTACCAAGCTTAGCACATGTGGTTCAAAGTTAGAGGAGAACTCTCATAAAAAGTGAGGCATTCTGTTGAGGCTGGCAGATTAAATGAGCAATATTTCTCTCTTATAGCTTGTTTTTAAAATCTCCATAAGCCTGTTTTGATTTTGCATGCTCCTCAGGAAAAGACTGTTATGAGTAAGTGCTGCTAAATCACACCGCATGGTGCTCCAGAGTGCTGCAGCTTCCTTCCTGGCATAGACTTGTGAGGCTATTATATGACCTCTACAATAGTGTGTCCATCTCCTGCTCCAAAATAATTAAGTAGATTTCAGTAAGATGGAGCCACGTAGGACCTAAAGATATATTTGAGACAGTAAGAAGAACACTTGGGGCACCCTCTGCTGCAGCGCCCACTGCTAGACGATTGTATTAATGCCTCAGTTATTCATATTTTAGAAACACAACATCCACTCCCTATGATAACACAGAGAAATGCTGGAGTGGGACTTTCTTTACTCCACCTTTTCAAAACCAGGAGTTAAATTACAAAAAGCAGCAGCAGCAATTTTTCATCTACAAAAGCACCCAGGACAAGTGAAGGTTTGGGGGCCAAGCGAGTAGTTGGGACTGACACCGCTGGCTACTCAGGCTTTGGTTCAGAGGCAGCTGACAGTAAGATTTATTAACCTACCAGCTGGCCTCTACCTCTGCTTCTTAAATTTTCTCCCGGATATTAACAAAAGTGGAGGAGCTGCAAGCCAGCAGAACGGCTGGAGACCACTGCGCTATCAGCATATGGTGATCTCTCTCTTCCCTTTGAAAATCACTCAGAAGAATCCCAGAATAGGAATGGTTTTCTTATCTGTGTTTTTTAGTACTCTGTAAATTAAACTAAGCTACACACAGTTACTACTGCTGAGCAAACACTATCCTGCTTTCTGCAATGGTAAACCTTGGTTTTATTTTGGAAGGCTCCAGGTTCCATGTAATGAGCTGAGACATCTCCTCTGTTCTACTCTTGGAAAGGTTTTCTATCAGGAGAGCCAGGATTAGGTAGGCAAAACAAGGCCAAAATGCTTTTGGGCCTGGCTCTTCTAGGAAATTATTTTCTAAGTGGAGGCTGGCTCTAGACTTAGATCATTTTGAGTTCATATGCCCCACACTTCAGCTATTTGTAAACATAGAATAGTCAGGGTTGGAAAGCACCTTAAGATCATCTGGTTCCGACTCCTGTGCCATAGGCAGGGACACCACACACTAGACCAAGTCACCCAAGACTCTGTTCAGCCTAGCCTTGAACACTGCCAGGGATGGAGCATTTACCATTTCTTTGGCCAACCTGTTCCAACGCCTCACCACCTTTACAGTAAAGAACATCTACATTTCCAAACCACCAGACATCTTAAAGGACACCCAGGGATGTGGCGCATAATGTAGTCACATCTCTTGAGTGAGATGCCTTAGTTTGCTTTCGTCAAGTCACAGTCCAAAAACCCCCTTATTTGCACAGCCTGCTCTGGTTCTTTGTTTTGTAAGCACATCTCCAGCCTTTTGTGGACTTTCACTGTACACAAAACTCATGTATGTTTTCACAAAACCTTTCATTTGTAAATGCAAATAACAACTGCAGCAACATTTAAGGCCTTACATTTTTTAAAGCGATGTATCAACTGTGCTATTCTAGGAGTGTGCATGCCTATGTATGTGAGCTCAGGTGGAGGCCATAGCTAGACAGCATTCATGCTGCCACACAGCTGTCAAAATATTAAAATGTGGTTTTTTTTTTCAATTCTTAAGTGATTTGATGGAAAAGCAGGAACACTTCCTAAATAATCTATTTGTTTAGCGTGACAACCTCTGACTCTGAGTCTGCGGAAGCGAAAGCCAAGCAAATCTGCATATGCAAGGATGCAATTTCCCCAGCCTTTTTACAAAGCTGCAGATGAGAAATGGTTTCTCTCTAGCTGTGATGGATGCACGGTGCTCAGCTCTATGTCTCACTTGCTAATTCCATTAAGAAGAAAGGAAAGCCTGGTTCACAAAAGCGGAGCAAAACTGCATGATAGTTTATATCCCATAGCTAAGCTCTAGGGCTTTATTATTCTTTACCAGTTTAGGAAATGACTTACACGATAGTAGACACAAAATTTAATTTATAGGGTCAATGTCAACTGGTTTACACTCAAACCTTAACCTACTTTGAAAATTTTATAATCTGGAGGAGGAATCTAGTCTGAAGTTCTCATATTTTATTCCTGGCGGGGGATGAGGTTGGAGGGAAATGAAATAGTCACTCTCTATAGAAATCCAGCACTGCTGTTCTGATTCCTGGCCACTCTCCAGGCCTATTACAGACAATAAAGATGACTGTGACTGAATTCAGTGGGCTTTGTATCAAGCCCATGAAGAAAGGGATGCATCGCAGACCAGTGCTTCTCATATGTGCTGGGTCAGTGCACCACTGTCAGTTCTCTCCATTTTCCTTGATAGGCATGGCTTGTTGTCCTGTTCAAAGGGATTAGAAGTTAATGATGCAGAGCAGTGGGTTTGGTAAAGTTTTAGGATGGTTTTCTTTTCTCAAACATAAATATTACATTGTATTTATCTTGGAGTCCAAGACTCTTGGACTTTTGAAGAGACCCTTTATCCCTGGAAGGGGGAATCTGTGATGGCTGTTGCTGCCTTCATCCCACAGCTCTGGCCCAGCCAAGGGAGGATGATGTGTTGATACAGATGGATTTTGCCCTTTTTGGAGGAGCGTTCTATTTGCTTGGGCAACACAGCCATCTGCTGGATTACTTGCCTGAGCATCTCCAGTAGTGCCAGGAAGGCCCCTGTGCCAGAAAGTGGCCTGAAAGAGATCCAAGACTGTCACGAAGATTTGAAATCCCATGGGAAACCAGGGGAAGAGCCACGAACAGAGCAGTCATGAGCATACATGCAGCATTTTGTGCTTGTTAGCATTTTCCAGGCACAGCATCAGCAAGAGGGTTCATGGCACTGCCTGCAAGAGAGACCCTGAACGAGCCAACACTGCAGAAGGTACTACCTGAGGGTCCAGCCAAGGGAGAACCATTGCTGAGGAACCCAAAAATATGGCTCAAACTGATATGTATGCATGTTTTTCATTAAAGAAGACAAGTGGGGCTGAAAATACCTTTTTTTCCCTTTCCATCAGCTTTGTTGTGCTGCTGGTGTTTGGCTGCTGAGACTTGATCTAATCAATGCTCATATAGGGAGGTTTGTCTGGCCTGGAAGATGATATTATTGAATAGGTCTATCAAATTTGTCAGTGTCTTCGCTGACAATTTTCATGAATATATAACACTGAAATATGGCTCATCCATTCTGACTTATTCTTTACAGTGCTCCAAGTGACTTGAAAAAAACCTCAGTAATTTGATAATGAGAAAGGATAAAATCAGTTAGGGGGATAATTGCTCATATCAAATCTTAAGAAGGGAACATAAATATTGAAGAATAAAAATAAATAGGCAAGTAAATGAATGAGATGAAAACTCCTTGATTTGCCTAGACTCTGAATGCAAAAATGCCACCAAAACAGTCAACTTTTGTATGCATATAATGGGGAAATTCAAGAAAACATCAATCACAGGACTTTCAGCTCTGACACCACATTCCAAAACACACATTACACTTACAATGTTTAAAAATGCTCTTTCATGGAAATTGCCACATAAACTGTATTTCTATTGGATTTGAGGGAAAAATCCCACCCATTCATTTGTTATCTAAAACTAAATCTTATTTCACAAACTTGATCAGCATCAATAACGTAATTTGTTGAAAAGAGCGAAAATTCCCCAAGTCTGGTAAATACTTTGGGGTTTCAGAAACAAAAAGAGGCCAGAATAGCAGAGAGACACAAACACATCTCTCTACAGACACTGTGGTTACATGTATTGCACAACCAGCCATGGCACAAGACATGGTGAACCTGGAGTAGTGGACACCATCAGAGAAGGGACACTTATGGCTCGCTTTTCCCCATGTGTGATCTGTTAAAAAAAGGGGACATTCTTTTTAGATGTCTCTGAAATTAATCAAGTATTTCCACTATTAGACAAAACTTGGCTGTGTAAAGAGCCCTTAAAACATGAAGGTGATGTAAACTTACTGCAAAGATTTACGCTCCAGAGGAATGAGTACTCTTGGTTTTTCAAACTGTAATATTTGTGTATTATTTGCAAGTACCAATGGGCTTCAAGGAACAGGAGGGAGCAAAGACACTGACGGAACAGACGGTCGGAATATTTCAAGATGAAGAAAATCAGCCGGGTGTTGGGACTTGTGGCTGTTCCCAAAGCTGCTGCCTTCCTGGGACCCCACGTCGAGCGTGCGGGGGTGCTGACGGAAAAACCCACACCGCTCAGCTACCACCGTCTCTGCAAAAAGCATTTGGCACTGCTGCATTAGCATAATTGACAACATCAATTATGCCCACTGCTATTTTCTCCCCTGGGAAAGTCAGTCCATACAACTCAATGTTTTTAAAAGCGTGGAATGCTTACAGTCACTGCAATTTTTAATGCCATTAAATGGTAAGAGAACAAAGGTATTCTCTGGGAAGGTGCAGGCTCGGGGAAATTGCTTTAGAGGCATGACAGCTGAGGAACTGCTGCTTTTTTACACAAAGCCCCCCATGGTCAGGGCAGTATTTCCCTTCCGAGGGATATGAAGGGGGGAAAAGAGTAGCACATTCTGCATTCCTGTAATAGCCATCATCAAATGTTTCTAGACTTGACAGAGTGTGAGGACAGCATGGAGCTTCCTGCCTGGAAAACACTGAAGCCTGAATGTTCCCTGAGCCCCAGTTTTATATTGATGTCTTCCTTTTCACTATTTCCAAAAGGCTGGAGTTGTTACAGCTTTTTAATATAGCAGTCCCTTTCCCCTAGGGTCTCCTGGCAGGGTTATGGCACAAACACATGGGGACAGCGGAGTCATGTGGATTGCCCTGCATGAACTTGCACCTTTCACACTACGTGCTGACACCATATGTAAAAATGAAAAAGTTAAGTAAGAATAATAGTTAGGTGCATAAAAAGAAGACATCGGCTGGTGCAAGTGACTGCAGTTGAATCAGCGGATGGCACCTGACAAGACCCACCCAGAGGACACATTTGCTGTCCTTGAAGCTCCCCACTGGGACCTGAAGCATACCGGAAGCCTCAAGCTGCTGCCTGCTAAAGTGAAATCATGGTGCCTTTCTGTGCCAGAGCTACCTGCTGAGCCTTACTGCTTGTTTAGGATGACTCCATCACTCCATGGCTCTAAAGCAGCGAGGTGCTGCCTCCTCTCCATGGTGCCTCATCACCTCTCACTGGCTATCTGTTCCCACACTCCTTCTGACCCCTCCACACTCAGAAACCATCTCCAGTACAGACCCGCTCCTCTTTGCCATACCTCCACCCTCCCCCCTGCCCAATATACCAGTTCCCTCTTGTGTTCCCTGCTCGACTCTCAACCCCTGACAATGTTTTGCTGCAATCAATTTTCTTCTACCCACCACCTCTCCTCTCAAGCGTAGGCTGAAATATCATCTCCTAAGCAAGAGCTGTTCTTTTCCTCCTGCCCACTTGAGCTGAAGGTGCCTTCTGTGCGCCTCTTCCTCTGTGACCCATGACTTGGTTTTCTCTTGTCATCGCTGTGATCTCCTCCTCCTCCCCCTCCTGCTTTTCTTCCCTTCTTGTTCCAACTCAATCGCTTCCTGCTTAAATGTGCTTTCTCCTTTCTAAGTGATGTGGGTCTATATCTCCTGCCCATCACAGAATACAACCTCAGCCCTTCCAGCCTTCTAAGACAAGTGACAGCTGCCTCCCAGAGAAAAACTGAGATTAATCAAGGGTTTGGGGGAAAGAGACTGAAAACTTTCTCTCTTTCCATGACTGTCTCTTCACCCATGGAAGGACTCCTTGGCAGCAGGAAACACCTGAGCCATTGCTCATCTTTGATCTTTTGGAAATGAATCTCAGCATTTACTTTCCATAGAGATTTCTACCCTCTCTGCTTCGTGCTGCAGCCACCCCCAACACCTAGCACTCCTCTGCCTCACCGAGACATCATTTATTCATAGCTCTATATTTTAATCATCACGTACCATTTTTAAGTAGGAACAGAATGACCATTTCTAATGGCTGGGTACCCTATTAACACAGAGACGCCATGCACAAAGGGCCCTCACAAGAGATGACCAGCTGAATTAACTACTGTCCAAGGACTCTGCAGGTAAGAAGTGTTAAGACCTGTGAAACCTTCAGCTGGATTTCACCTAAGACATGCAGCAATCTGCTCAGATAAACCCAGCGAGCTGCATCTACTCTCTCTAAATACTTTCAAAGCACAAAAACATAATAAACTGAAGCAACGAACGCATCACCTGACCCATTTTCACAGTACTTTCCCAAAGGCTTTAATTCTCAGTGTGAGCTGTGAATATCTGCGTGCATGCACGTGTGCACACACACATTCAACTTCTAAATCAATCCTCCCAGGCAAAGGGTGTAGAAAATGTCTCCCAAATCTCTCTAGTATTTACATGGTTTTAATTTCAAATGCCATGTAAGTCTATTCAGCCATTATATTTTATTGTAGCTTCTAAATAAATTAAAACCATTTATCACTTAAAAAAACCCCACATTTTAAGAACCTTATTAACTTCATAGTTAAGCACCGACAGGTAATATTATCTATAAAGGCAACATTTCATGGTATCACAGCTGGCTATGCTCTGGATTTGCACTTTCTTAAACCTGTACATCATGACAGAAATGTGCATACTCCAGCGCACTGATTCAACAATTTTCAATAATGTCTGCTAATTCTGGCAAATAATTTACAACACTTATTTCCAGTGTCAGAACTGTTTTATGGTCATGATATCTGTACATTGACAAAAAAGGAAGAAGCCCATTTATTAACAAGGAAGTCAGCTTCCAGCAAGAGTAATGCAGAGAGAGTGGGTTTTTTTAAAGTAAACCAAGAAAACCACTCTAGAAGATAAGGACACCTCAGTTTAGCAGAGGGAAAAAAGACACACAGTTCCTGTGAATTGTGATTCTCACAGAATAGAAACTGTACCTGCATAATCTGTTCTTGCGTAATGCCCATCTTCTGATTTTGTAGTTGTTGTAGTATTATCTGCGTGAAAAGAAATACGTCAAATTGCTTGGGGAGCCCATACTTGATACAAACAACGTTCCAGCCACCAGTGTCCAAGCAAACGTGGCTTCACTTGCATGCACAGTATTGTTGCTTGCTGCAAGGCTCCCCCATGTCTGCCAGGTGAAAACAGCAGGATCTGGCTTTTTTTGGAATGAAACATGAAACATCTTCCATTAAGAAACCATGGTTTTTTTTTATAACAATATGTGATAACAGATTGCAGCTGGGATAAATATATTGGTCTGAAACAGGAGTTATCATTTCTGTTCTATTTGAAGTAATTGGGGAGTTTTAATATGTACTGTGAAATGAACTGCCACATAGGGTGGTTAAATTTAAAGAGATAAGAATAAACGAGAATGTTTAATACACCTGTATAGTATGGCTTTGTAAGTATGTGTACTGAGGATTTATTGGTCAGAAGCTAAGAGGAAAAAAGCTATTAAAAGTCTGAGCCTTAGCAGACACTCTATTTATAGAAGATATTTAAAGGCAAATTTTCTTCACTTTTATTTTAGAACAAAATAAGAGTTTTGCAGTCAACTCAAAGGTTACGGGTAATGTAGTAGCCCATGAATTGGGCACCAACATACATGGCTTTCATGGAGAATCACAGTGGGTCTTGAGCTGCTTATGGGCATCTCATGGGCCCAACACAGAAGCAAGCAGCAGTCTGTTTGTGAGAATGTCTTTGGCCTCCTGAGGTTTATCGGTGCTGCTCCTGTTAAGGGAGGCAAAAAATATCTGAGAGGCCCTCCTGCTGTCCTGCTTCAACTCCTAGCTGGAGGACAGAGCTCTGGGCAATATACAGGTGCCTGGTTTTGAAACCAGTGTAGCGCTGGACAGTCCCCTGCTGCTGCAGGCACAATGTGGGAAGGGTTACACATGCCACTTCTCATGCCTTGCTTGGCATCTTGTACTGAGGAGAGTTCTGCCCTCTCCCACAGCCTGCGCTCTACAATATAAATTGCAAGAGTCTCATGGAAATGTAAGAAGTGCCAAATAAGAAGCCAGCCCCAGTTCTTTTTTTTCCCTGAACAAAAATTGAAAACATTCTTTGAAATGAGTTTTGTTATGAGAGTTACCTTGACATCGACCCAAAGACATGACTTCAATTTTCTCCTGTTTCTGGCATGATGCCTCTTTGATTTGACATGCATTATCATAAGATTTCCCATCGGAAGCACAAAGAGGATTGAAGTTGGTTTGAGAACAGTCAATGTTGCACACGCACCTGAAAAGATAAAGTAAGAGAAAAAAAGAGGAGGCTAATATGAGAAAGTTTTTTCATGACATCACAAATATATCTCAGAAATAAAAGTGTTTGTATTTTCCTGACTGCACAATGCAAATCAACAGAATGAAAGTGGAAAGTTCTGTCAAGAGGTCATTTGTGTTTCTGGATGGAAATGAGATGCAGGGAGAGGCAAGAGGCACAGAAAAGCAAGTAAACCAAAAGATGAAGAAGAGTGTTATACATGGAAAACTATGTCACAGTATTACCGCTTGTAGTTTCTTGTAAACAAAGAACACTCAAGCAGACATGCAGATAATTCAAACTGCTATGCCCTCTTGCAATTAAAGATGCCACAAAGTTCACCTCCACTGAGGTGCTGCCCATCAGACATAACAATGTATAAATGTGGTTTTATATGGATTTATGGTTCAGTTCTCATAATAATTACAGCACCTGTAGGCACTGTGATCATAAAAGATGTGATACTGAAGCTTCATCTGACCTTACAAAGATAAAACCACCTGCCAAGACTGACAGTAGCGAAGTGACTGTACTCTCTCTGTGCCTAGGGTGGTGGGATCTCCTACTGAGTAGCTTCCTGGACATGCTGAGGCTACTCAGCATTAAAACCAGGGGAATGCTGTTTCAGGAGAGACTTTGTGAACAAGTCCTTTCTGAAGCATTTGAATAACTCAGTAACCAAAAAGCCTTATCAGGGGTCCCTCAGAAAGTTCAGTGCCTGCTCTCAACCTGGTGACATACTCCGTGCACGGTGAAGACTCCCATGGCCAAGCGCAGAGTGTGGGAAAGCACAGGTAGGGCAGTGCTGGCGCATTTGTCAGGGAGCTTAGGAGCATCTCCAGAGCCCACTGACCCAGCTCATGAGCTCCCAAGACACCCTGAGCCAAAGCATAGTGGGGTATTCAACTCCAAAGTCTGGTCCAGATCTGAACTAATACACTAGTGTGGACATACCCTCATGCCAGCAAGCATCATCATTGCTCATAAGATGGAGAAACCCAATTACATCCATCAACAGGAGGCTGCAGCCTTTTTTCTTTACATTTCTTCTATTTCATTATCATTAGCAATGTTAGACACTCTTGGCCATTGGCAAGGGAAAGGCATGCTAAACTTCTGTCCCCCAACTGTGTCATATAACAGACAGCTCAGCCACAGCGATGCCTACATTAACAGTGACGGGATCCTGCTTGGGGATAAAGCCAGAGGTCTAACCTGGCAGCTGCTTCAGCTCTTCTGAGCACACAATTGTGCACATGCTGGCTATCTAAACTTTTCCTGGCTCCTTCTGACATTTAAGGCAAAGGTATGTGACTGAAGCTCTATCTGAAGCCCACTGTTTGTATTGAACCTCACAGCACCAACTCCACAGCTTTCCTATTGGAAAGTTAAGTAATGGAAATGTCAGCCTTTAGCCTCATTGCCTGATTTAGGAAAGAGCTGGAAAGTCATTTCACCTCCCATGTCACAGCAGACATTTGGACACCTTTGACCATTGGAAGTGCTGAGGGACACACACGAGAGAAATACCTTGGCGGGAAGAGGAAAGCTTCCAGGAAATTAGATGGGTCAGATTTCTTCATCGCCCGCTTTGGCCTTTGGCCTCTACAGAAGTGCCCAACATGATAAAATTTAGTGGAATCAGTACTTGTCTTTCTTTTAGACTTTCTTTACATTGGGTAGGTCTATTTTCCCCAAAATACAGAACACTCCACCTCAAAAAGAGGCCAACAGGGAAAAGCTGTGGTTATAAATTGAATTACATGATTTCATAGCAAGGGGAACAAAAGAAAAGTGTTCCCTGTGTAACACTTTCCCCACATTGATGAACATACAGAATATAAGAAAAAATTCCAGTCGATTTCCTAAGAATCTCCTTATCAGTGGAACAAGAATGCTCTGCTCCACCAAAATAGACACTGCTGTCATTTCTTCCTGCAGCCATTTCCAGCTTCCCACCTTAGTCAAACTCACTTCATTAGGAAACATTTACTGCTCAAGTAATAGCAATTCTTTCCACGTAGCTCCACCATTTGCATTTCAGATGGGACACAATCAGCCATATGCTCCTTTTTTTGTAATAAACCAGCTCAGAAATAGCTTCACTTCTCCACATTTTGCTACAAAAAAATGAGTGTAGGTTAATATATATTATGTCTCAAGTCAAGAGAAAATTAAGTCAATGAGAAAATTAAAACAAAAGGGTGCTCTTTAGGGGAAATCCAAGCAACTTTGGATGCAAATTCAGAAATGCCTATGGGACACAGGAACCTGTGCTCAGACTTAGGCACTTAAGAGACATATTTTTAAAGGTGTTTAGATGCTTAAAGAAGCATGTAAATACTTTGTGTGGGATTTTCAAAATCTCAAAGACCTATCTCCCACTGATTTCAAAGACCATTTCAGAGCCCATTAGGCGTTTATTTGCGTCTTTTGATACCTTTCAAAGAACAAGGTTCCAAAATGACTTCTCTGACCTCTTTCAGTAAAAGTAAGAAGAGAGCCAAGATTTTTCTCAACTCCATTCTAAAATGTTATCTGTGAGACCAACTTTTCCTTCCAAGTAAGATCTCTGTAGCCTCATGCTGCATTAAGAGGATGCACCACATGAGCACCACGAACCACACACTGCTTGTGCTGATGTCAGATTGTTTGTGTAGGAGAACAGAAAGGGACGATCTCAGGATGACACTGTATGCTCAAGTCTTAACAGATCTCCTGTGTGAAGCCTGATGTTCAGGGATGACTAGATGGGTGGTGAAAAAACACTACAATAAACTTGTCACCTCAATCTCCTTGCTGCAGGGATCTGTGCATTATCTACCTCTTGCACAGTTTTCAGGAAACACCTTCTAGCTTGCATCTGCACTTTCTTAATGCTTTTGCACTTTTATACTCAAATCCTACTTTAAAGGCTGCACAATTAAGTCAACATCAAATATATGTCAGGAAAAGGTAGGATTGCATCAGGAAGATTAATGTGCCTGGGTTGCTGACTGTTTATTTTACAGTGCTCACCTTATCAGGTAAAATGACGGTATATACATTTTTTCAAACAAGAAGAACAAGCAGTCTGCCATTTCAACCATGCCCCCAGATTCCAGGAAAGTAAATTACAGAGAAAGAAGTGGGGCATTTACTCCAAAGATGCACGGCTAAACATACAGCACTACAGAGCATAGAACCATAGAATCACAGAATGTTTTGGGTTGGAAAGGACCTTAAAACTCGCCCAGTTCCAACCCCCTGCCATGGGCAGGCACACCTTTCACTAGAGCAGGTTGCTGTAAGCCCCATCCGGCCCGGCCTTGAACACTGCCAGGGATGGGGCAGCCACAGCTTCTCTCAGCAATTTGTGCCAGCATCTCACCACCCTCATAGTGAAGAATCTTTCATACCATACATCATCTTTAAGCAGGATGTTCTGGTGGTAATAAATACAAAATGAACAGCACTTAGTGTATTTGACTGAATGAAATCCCAAAGCCATAGGTAAAAGTGCCTTCACTTCTCAAAGTGCTATAAGATGCAGAAGTGGGACTGTTTCCTATAAACGAGCAGAACCAAACTGTGACATCTCCACTTAGCCTCCAGGGTGCACGTTAGGTAAGAATCCTAATGGTGTTCAAGACTTCAGATCCTGAGGGACACAGGAATCCCATACCCCAAAGGGAGCCTTGCCCCAGCACTTCTCATGCCCAGAAATACCATCTTGCTCCCAGCTAGCACCCAGCACTGTCATTTCCCTCTCACGCTCACCATGCAACCTGGCTCTGCCCAAGCTCTGCCCTGACATCTTCTTTCACAAGTGACAAAATCGGAGTGGCCTCATCCCTTTTGGTTGCTGGCTACATCAACCCTGGCGTTCTCCCTTGGTCCCCCTGCCTGCATGGGGCTGGCAGCATGCATCCCACTGCCACGTAGCTGGCCGGCTGCCTGCTTGCAGCTTTGTGGTCCCTGAGGCACTTCAGTATGCCTCTAATTATAAGTAATTTGATCATTTGACCATTTTATCATCCTGACTATGACTTCTGATTATAGTTATATCAATAAATCCATGTGGTTTCTCTGTTCCTAATTGTAGCACTGAAGAAAGCTTGGCAATATAAAGGCTGACTGAGCTTTCCTCAGGCTCAAGAAGCTGTGAGAAGGTCAATGAGGTCTCCTATGGGGTCACAGGATGAAACTGTACCCAAGAGCACACACAAAATGCATGTGCAAAGCTTAACTATGCCTTCTGCAGTCAGAAAAGCAGCTTTAAAAGCATCAGCGAGGAAGGAGAGCTTCCAAGATGTCAGCCGATACCCTGCAGCTCCCCTGAGGAAGGAAGAAATACTGAATGCTGTCCCACAGGCCCGTCGCGTCTTTCAAGTAATGGGCTCATATGTTAATTGATTAAAATTTGGGCTGTCACTGTAAACAACCGTTAAACAAGGCTTTCTTATGTCTATTCTTGCAGGTCATTATGATAGTCTCTGATGAATTCCATTTCTTTTACACACTTTATTTTATTCCATTTCATGTCATATGATGAACATCTCGGAGGAGCTGAACATCCAGGATTCCAGTTAGTTATTATGGCGATCATGAAAGCAAAAAAAACCAAGCCAAACTAAAATGACTGTCCAGCAGGCAGACCTGGGCACCTCCTCAGGGCATTTCGGGCTAACTCCCCACGGCACATCCTGCAGCACTGCTTGGTGACATTGCTGGACCCTCCCACCCCCAAGAGAACATCACGTCCAGGCAAAACTGGAGGGTATTTGAATACGGAAGTGCAGCACTGCAGCTAACACTTTGGAGGAGCCCATGAGGCTTTATGTGGCAGGTAAGATGCTGACAGGCACCTCCTTGTGCCTCACTATTGACTTGTGGGGTGCAAGTTGCTGCACTTCAGTCTTTGCGTTTCTGTCAGGGATAACGCAATAAATGCACTAAACAGCACAAGGGAACCCATGTACATATTGGGAGAGGTTGTCACTCCCTCACATGTGTAACACACTTCTCTTCCCCATAAGGGAAATAAGAGAATAGTGCAAAGTAGACCAGTAGTTATTTCCTGCACAGATCTTGACCATGAAAACACGCCCCTTCAGACCTCAGAGAGGTCTATGTCCCAGCAGCGATGGCAATGTGCTGTGCTGGGCTGCTTGGCCAAGCTGGAGCAGCCAACTTGGCTATCTGTTGAATCACTCTCTGTAAAAATTAATGGGGTCAATAAACCAGGCACGGGTGAGTACACCGGTGAGTACACAGGCTCCTAACTCCCCACTCTTCTGCAAATAACATATGGTATTATTTTCTGGGCACAGAGTGTACCTTTTGCCTGCAGAGAGCATGCTGCTGAAGAGAGGATTCATGGCTATGAAGGACTGTCCCTGGAGGGAAGAACTGCGTTTTAAGGAGGCATCTCAATAAAATGAGAGAATGGTTCTTTGCCTATGAAGTGTAGGGGAGTGCTATAATTATATTTCCTTAGTTCATGGATAAAGTATAATCATTAGTGACACAGTGATGATAAAAAGAACTCCACTCCATGCTTTATCTTTACTCCTAAGACAACTATTCAGTCTTTGTTTTCAGCAGTGTATTACTGAAAAATGTTCTTTATTTTAAATTACTATGCAATATCTGCACGTAGCATGAAGAAGGTTTCATGCGTAGCTCTGATGGGAAGGGAGGAGGATAAATGAGACAATGCTTCTAGAAGAGCAGTTTTACTGGGAACAGATGCAGGCGCATTTCTGTCAGAGCGAGATGGCAATGGCAGTTCTTCCCTATTCAACATCTTTTAATTAGCCCTCTGCAGTTTGGAAACCTGAGAGCATTGTTGGTACTACCTCTGTTTATTAAAGATTCATATGCAGACTTTGCTGGGCATGGGTCATTTGCTTTTTGGAACCAGAGCAACAGAAAATTGTGTCTGAGATATCTGCAAAGAAGTACTTAATGAAATGACTAACGTCTTCAGCCAAGTGTCTAGTTGATTATAGGGTCCAAACAGCAGAACAGCAATAAATCTGCCACAAAGAGAATTGTCAGTCAAGAAAAAAAGGCATAAAACCAGACAGGGAAGCGAGAGCTAAAAATGTGAAAATGCAAATCTAGTGTTATTTTCACTAGTCAGAGCTCTGATATTTGAGCGCATATGCTAATTTGGTCAAGTGTGAGATCCCACCATGTCTCAACGAGCACCGTTTTACAGGGAAAGTGATGTTCCATTCTGCAATCACTTAAACACCATAGATTTTCTCCAGGCAAAAATAAAAATAAAAAAAAAACAAGGAAAAAGACAACAATATTTTGCAGCATAAACAAGCCCAAAGCATTCCTTTTACCATAAAACAGTGTATTAATAAAAACATGGTTGTTGTACATTTATATTCCACCAGAGATGTTTCTTATCTTCCTCTGCTCTGACTAGAAAATGGTGATCAGAAACTCAAAATTCCGGGTCAAGATATTGGTATGGTCTTCTCCAAGCCCCTTGCCCCTCTGAGTAGGACATTAAATGCACATTTGAAGCAAACCTGGCAATATATGCCTGCATAAAGTGCCTGACAATCAGTCCCAAATGCCTTCTTCATTTGGATCCCTGCAAGGCTTTTCTTTCTGGTACACAGGGCATCTTTGTTGACATTACCAGCAGGCAAATTGAAATGAAGCCAGGCTGAGCATTACACCTCAACATTTGAACATGCATTGTACTGTGGTTCAGACCTGTGTCAGGAAGCTGGTGTGAGTGCACATTTACCCAGGCAGCTTTGGGTATGTTTATGTCTCAACACAACACCATGCAGAGATACCTGAACTACCTCTAAGCAGGGACCTGCAAGGTTAACCACGCTGGGCAGACCCAGCCTCTGGGAGCTCAGTTAGCCCATTCAAGACTGTCTGTGTGCCTGTAGTATTGCACCTTCTTAAAACACACTGCCTGCAACACTCATTTATTGGGGAGTGACAGGTCACCTCTTCTGCTCACCTTGGCACCACATCAGCTATCTTCAAACCCGCCTGCACACACAGACGGATTGGTCCAGAGGGCTTGTGTGCACCTCCATTTCAACATCAGTCTCAAAAGGATCAGGGGACTTTCTGTAGCGTGGCTGAGCTCAGATACCTCACAGTGGCCTCTGGAACGTGTGGAGCACAGCCCAAGAGGATGGTACCCAAAAAAGCCTCCAGCCAGGAGACAAGACTGCCCGGCATCATTTCCTAGCTTAGCATACAGTTGAACATCAGGCACACATACATATATATAAACATACACATATATAAAATAGTATATACAAAATATATTCCTAATGAACACAGGCACACAGTATTTTACACTTTCTATGAATCATACCCTACAACCTGCCTATGCTTGTACGAAGATTGAAATCCTACCACTGCACTGTTAAGAACATGATTAAAGAACAGCAGTGCTGCGTGTCTCCTTCAAAACAAACTTTGCTGTATTTCTGAGGTTGATGCAAAACTTTAGCTGCAGTGCAGAACAATAAACAATACATATTTTATAACAGCAGCACAAAAATAGCACGCAATATTTCTTTCCTGGGCCTGCTAGTGCTTCTCTTCTGCTTTAAGATCACAAGAGAGGAAAAAGAACAGCTTATTTTGAGTGCCTTCCATTCAATGTTATTTATTTATCTAATTTATTTTTCCTTTTTGTCCTTTGTAGCCCAGCTTCTGCACAGAGGGCTTTAGCATGTCTGCTTTTCACAGTGGTTTCCCTAGGATATTTTACTTATTTCAGCTGTTCAAATGTTTTATCTTCACCAGGAGTAAAAGGAGAAAGGTTTGATTCTCTCAGGGTGATGCAATCCTTCTGCATGGCATTTCAATAGCGTCCTGTTATTCAAACAATCAGAAATCACAGAGACCATGCATGGATTTATCAGCATACTGCATAGAGATTTTTATTATTAGGTAGTGTACAATGAAAATGATTTGAAGGACCCCAAAGCATCATAACAGAAGGAAGCACTGAATAATCAGGTGATTTTGGGGTGATTTTTGACATCAAGAGAGCAAAATATTGTTTACTGGACATATGACAAGCTAAAATGCACTAAAGTAGTGACTATATTTATTGATGCCCTTCCTTGCATACTAAACGCAACATGCTGTTGGAGTCTAGCTGGAGTGCAGAGCCAGGAGCTAGGGCAATCACCATACAGCTGCCATGCTGCTGCTGCTTAATAGTTGGGAGTGACTGGCAATGCTTAAAAATATGTATGGATTTTCAGAGCACGTTTGTTATGACAGCTCCCGGAGGTTGTTTCAGAACAGTTTAATGGACTGCTCCCAGAGCCACCTCGCCTTATAGCCACGGGGAGAGCCACCCAGGCACTGCATCCTTCCCTGAGCCTGACCAGCTCGGGTGAGGAGCTGTTTCTATGCTCCACCAGTTTTCAAGGCTAGAGACTGCTGCTCATGAAAACTGCTTTAATCTGCTATGCAAGACACTGCAACTTGATTCCTAATTCTCCTTTCATTTTTTCCCTGTAACTTTCTTTACTGAGTTCTTGACGAAAAACATCACAAACTTCACCTTTGCTTCCTTCTTACAATTCAAAGCACCAATTATAATACGACCTTCATCTGGCTTTCCTACACCTCTGGTGCCCTCAACAGTGCAGTGAATTGTATGCTAACACCTTTAAGGCAAAATAAATGTCTCATTTTATTTTTTTTTTTAAATATCATTCCTATTTAAAGGAACTAAGTTATGTAAAACAGTCTTTGCTAGGCTGGATGCTTTAAACCCGAGCAGCAAAAATAGAGAATTACAAGGCTGATGACTGGGTTTGAAGAGCAATGGAAAAATCCTCACACTAGCCGTGTGACTAGAGAAGAAAATTCTAATTGTGTTCATATGCCAATTCAAGTACCTGCAGCTATCTAATGTGTGAAGTTTATTTAAAGCACATAGAATAAAATAAATGGCTTTTTATGGTTTGCCTACACTTGATGTCCTTCACGTTTCTATAGTCTGTGCTGAAACAAGGCTTTGCTGTTTCACTCTTTTTGTAAACATTTGAGTCTGTCCTTCAGGAACATTTTATCCTGATATTGTTTGCTCCTATATCAAAGCCAGCAGAATAGTGAGAATCATCTCCACAAATCCCAGTGTTTCACTCTGGCCCGCAACAGTCAGTGAAATAATGCAAGGTGGGAAGCAAGGGACACCATCTAGCTATAGGTCCTACATGAACTTTGCTATGCAAGAAGGCTGGGTCTGCTCATGAAGAACTGCAGCACCAGCCCTGACCAGTGGCAGATTTCTGGTTAATTTGTTAAGCTACTTCTGCAAGTGGGAAGTGGACTCATTTATCAGTGAGAGTAAAGGGATGATGGCCTTCTGGCTAGTGGAGACCAGTGTGCTGCAAGCCCCGTTCCACGCAACACGCTAGCTATCCACTGCTGGTGGCGAAAGCAAGGCTTAGGAGTGACCCTCCTAAAACTAGTGAGAAGAAAACAGAGGTAAAATAATTCTTCTTTGTAAAGACTCCCTCTACACATGCAAAATCAGACTACCTCTCATCATCAGCTGCTCTGTGTCCTCAAATGTGTGCCTCCCACTTATGTGAAGACCTGCCTGAGGCAGCATCATCTGAATTGGCTGCCGACTCCAGGCTCCCCAGCTTGGTAAGCTGACTTGAATTACAAAACAAAATCCAGTCTAGCAATTTAATGAAATTTTAGGACACTTCCAGGCTTTCCTTCAGGCATTGTTTGCACCTCCTGCACAGGCAGAAATAAAGCAAGATAACCTCATGTCATCCTGCACCGCGGTGAAATGAGCTCCTGGCCTGTAGGTATGAGCCTGGGACCAGGGCAAATTGCTGCATGTGCAAGAAGAAGAGAGCAGTAGCAACCCTCTTTTTCCTCAGAGCATTCAGGTCTGTAGGTTAAAGCTGCTGCACGAAACTAGGAATTATTACTGACGGGATGCTGCCTCTTCTCTTGCAATTTCATGATGACCACAGTGGCTGACTGCTTTTGGAAGCAAGGCAGAAGGAAAAGTACTACTTCCAGGGAAAGGAAGATGTACAAATGAATGAAACGTGCCATCTCAATTGCCTGGCCTTGCCAGCAAACTAATGAGATGAGAATAATCTTCTGGGACACAGAGCAATGGAATCCACCTGCAAAGGGATGCACCACAAGGATAGGCATCCCTGGGGCATCCAGGCTTCTTCACACAGGAGAGCTTCATTACAAAATGGACAGGCTGACACGGCAATTAAGTCTGTATATCTGGACACATCTCACACAGGCTTTTAGCTGTGTCTTGCTCATGGGAAAGGTCCAGGGCAAGAGATGGATGCCATGGGGAAGGGACACCTGCCACCCAGCACAGGCTGTGAGAGCTGAGGTCAGCCCTGTGCATCAGCTCCTATTGAGTTTTCCTCAGGCTCATATTTAATGCATTGGATGTATTTTTAATGGCTTAGATGTGTGAACAAATCGTGGCCTTGATGTTCCAACACGGGTGTGTGAAGGAGCTTCCGACCTTCTGCAATGGATGCAGTTTTAATTTAATAGTTAACATAAAGTAGGATGGAAGACATGAAGCATTCTATTAAGACATTTGATAATAAATTGGAAAGTGCTTTCCCAGTGCTTTACATAGTTATTCTCTCTGCTGATCTATTTAGCCAACACATGTAATTCTGAGCTACAAAGTTGTATTCCTGCTTTCGTAAACATACTTACATAAAACTCAATAACAACACAGTCTATTTATTGCTAAAATGTTAGTAGAAAATTGGAAAAGGTATAAATACAATTCATTGCTGGTGATCTCCTGCCCCCTGAAGGCACTGTAAGGCTCCAAATCTTGCTCAGTTCACAGCATCATAAAACTGAAGCAATAAATGTCACTCCTTTCTTGATTGTGCATTAGGCCAATCAGCTTTTTATTGCGAATAAATAGGCCGTCATGAAGGCACTGCTCCGTTTACTACTAGGGCATGACTTTGGCTAAATAGGGGGCCAGGGAGGAAGGAAATCTTATTTTTAAATAACAGAAGGGGAAAAAAAGGGGAAAAAAGGTGCAAAAGCACGTTGCTCTCTCTCCAAGGTCTCTGCGTCTTGGTTTTCATGCTGTAATGCCCTGATGTACCCAGATGATTGTGTGTCAACGCACATTAGTATCTGCTGTGCATTATCATATTATCCCTTATCTGTGCTTTCACAGGCTAGTGAGCTCGGCCTCTCCCAGCCATGGGGGTACAGAACAAAGTGGTGGCTTCCCCTTGAAGCACCTGTACCTTCAACAAAACATCAGGTGTGGGGCATGATCTTTATAACACTCTGTATTACAGCAAGAGCACACAACAGTTCTAAAGCTATTCCTTCAAATGCAAATAAAGGCATGTGCTCAGAATGCTGCTACATTTTCCTACCTAGGACTGAAATCCAGTCACAGCTGGAGGCAGAGGAATAAAAACCCGAAATCGCTGGGTTCATTTGCTCACCTGTTAAACTGGACATACAACATGCTCTCTGCTGTGCTGTCATGTATACAGGTGGTCTATGGACATTTTCTGAACATAGAGAGGGATGCTATGGATGTCTCACATGATGCCCAGCAACACAAGTGCACACTTATAACACACACAGGTCGACACTAACAGAGTCCACAGCCATACCACCTCAATGCCAGATGAGCCACTACCCCACATATCCTCCAGCTGTTCACACCATATAGATGTTCAATTCACTTTTTTCATCCTGGGTGAGCCATTTTAGCCGCCAAGCCATGTAGAAGGAAGGCAGGTGAGGACCATTTCCTTGCAGCCATCAGGTACTGTCCCCAAAATCCCCCCAAGCACCAGCACGTGCAGCCACTGCAGCTCCTCCCCACTGCCCAGCAAACAGCAAAGTGGACCAGCTGTCAATTAGCTATAGGTTTTCTCCCTGCTTCCACAGTCCTCTATCATTTCCTGGCTCATTCTTCCAGCCTTCTCTGTCATGACCACCCACCCTTCTATATCTTCACACCATGTGCTGAACCTAGGCATAGGCACCTTGGCCATGGAAACCTAACACAAAAATTAGGCCATTTTGAACCACACATTTAAAATTACTGCTACTTTAAAAAGAAAAACCCAATAACCCTCTAATGTTGACAGACTGATGATGAGACTAATTTGTGAAGACAAATGACAGCTCTGCATGCTTTACAATCCTTCCTTCCCTTAAACTTCAGCAGAATTTGTGCTTTCACCTACAGGAGCTTGGCATCAGGATAAGACAAGAAAGCCCCCCAGAATCTCAGAAGTTATTTATGACTTTTCACAAATCAGTGTTTCCTACTGAAGCAGTCCGTAGGCCAAATTCTGGTTTTGGCATCACAATTTCCAAGTTATTCCTTTGCACTCTGAGAAAGATTGTGTATTTAACACTCCAACAGAGTCTATTCTCCTTCCCTTTCACCAGTGAAAGGCTCCACTGGCTACTAAGATGTTAGTGCACGGTTACGATACAGGGAAAGAACTTTTGTTTCACTGAAGTAAGTAGAATAACTTTCATTGATTTCCATAAGCTGGAAGTTCACCTTCTGAAACCGAACCCCAAGTCTGGATCAACATCTGAAAAATGGAGCACAAGGGAAAAAAATCTATAAGCTTTATGACTGCGTAGGGTACAATCCCCTGGACACAGTGAGTTTTGCTGTAATTGCAGAAGATAACAAACATCTGGTTTATTACAAAACCAAACGTTAGGGATCCTAAGTTTTGGATAAGACGGATGTATTGTACAGGGTCCCTAAAAGACCTACTTGGGTGAGTAGTATAGACAGGACACAATGTGGGTTTGCATTTATCTGAGAACATTTAGAGCTTTGATATATAGTGTACATGACAGACTTCCTCGATGTATAGAGAAAATATTGCCAATTTCTTTGTGTAGGCTGAATTATTTACCAGAGTGCTCCAAAGTGTATTGGCAATAAAACACTATGAAATATAAGTAACTCCAGACAGTCTTTGGGTTATGTTAAAACCATTTTTTTTTTTTAAAGAATGTTATTAAGAAAATAAATCCTGAGAATCTGGAAAGGCAGAACTTTCTCAAATGAACACGAGCCTCGGAAGGATTTCATTGACTCCATGGATGGAAAGGTCAACTTCTCCAAACCATCACCCTAGGGAAGTCAGGAATCAGTCTCACTTCAAAATTAAATAGATTGTTTTGGCATGGGATGAAGGCTCAAAGATGGTAAAGCAATTTTGAAAATCTTACCTGACCAGGGAAAAAAAAGCTGGTTTTAACTAAAGCCAAATATAACGTATATAGAGTAAGAAGTTTCACCAGATGTCCAAGAATGTCATGATTTTCCCAACTTTCTAACCAAGCCACTAGTAGTGCATTCAATTTAGAAGAACAAGGTGCTCTGGAGGACTGGGCCACAGGGTTTTTCACAGAAACCCTTCCCTTCCCTTGCTCTTTTTGCAGATGCACTGCTGAAAAAGAGGAAACACACATAGTTTTGGCTTGACTTAAGGTCTTTTACTAGTAGGGATCTTCCTTCGACTATGGCTGTGGACAAAACCACTTTCTTCTCTGGGCTAGTTTTAAGTTGAAATTATGCACTGAAAGAGTCCTACAATCTCTCAGTTACTTATCAGTAAGAAACCTGATAGGAGCTGGGGCATTCATGAAATGCTCACCTGTGGACTGTATTTTTGACTCTTACACAATGCCTAGACAATGGCAGCTAATAAGCCTCAAGCTGTCACTTAAGCTGGAACCATTGCAACTTTGTTCTTATTTGTGCTGCAGGCAGCAATTCAAGGTAGAAATTTGTATTTTGCTAGTTCTCCCACTTTCATGCCAGTTCACATGGCTTTTCCTTCCACAGCCCAAATGAAGGAACACAGCCAGGTTCATGTGCTCATATTCACCTTCCACACCCCAGGCACAAGATCTGGCTTACCACCCTCTAGTAAAAGACACTCCTTCTCAGAGCAGGCTTAATAATTAAAATATAACACATAGATAAGTGTCAGATTGTGCTTCCTAACATTCCACGCAACGTTGGGCGCCAAAAAGAACTGTCGTGGTTTGGGGTTCTCAAACAGTTCTGCACACTCCCCCCTCTTTCTTCCCCAGTCCCGGGGAAAGGGGAAGGAGAAATCAAAAGAATGCAACTCCCACAGGTTGAGATAAGAACAGTTTAGTAACTAAGGTATAACATAAAT
>JASSUY010017160.1:0-11104 GCA_032466535.1 Forpus xanthops
CACTATATCATGGACAAGTTTGTGAGTGAACACTAGCAATATACATCAAAGTGAAAGACTAAAATTTGGGATAGTTAATCCTAATCCAAGTAATAAATATTATACCTGTGCACAAAGACTGCTTGTGTAGCAGTAAGTGGATACACGTTAGGAGGAGTTATCCCCCGTGTCTCCCGGCGCCGTAATAAAGAATACCTGCTTGTCAACTAGATAACGTCATTGGCAAGTTTGTTACTGGAGTTTTCTCCAAATCAGGCTAAATACATTTTTTCCTTTAAATATCTCTGCAATCCTTCAGATTTTCAGTCAAGCCTAATTATTTGCAAAGGTGTTATTGTGATATGCAGCAGACACCCTGCAGAATCCATAGACAAGTACACTCCTTTCTGGTCATGTAACTTTCCCTGTTGCTAGGACTAAAGATCTCTGGAAACTGCACAAAGCAGAAAGAAATGCTTCAGCAAAAGTTCTCTGCTGAAGGCCCTCACAACCCAATTTGGCAGAGTGAAGCTTGGGACTGTTTGGAACCAACGCATTTGAAGGTGTTGGGGTTTTATTATTTGGCTGCTTAGACAACAAGGCCTTATAATGTTTTAATTTCTAAGACTGGATGTGATTGTACTCTCTGATGAAGATATTTTGCTATGTCTGATATTGGTTATCCTGACATTACAGATTCTGAGGTAGTGGAGGTTAATAAAGTTTGGAATGTGTTAGTGACACCAGGACACATTAATTCATGATGGACTAGAGGAATACGGTATTCCAAAAGTATTGCATGACTTAGGGCCATGTAGAGCTCAGAGTAAATGTAGGGATAAAATGCTGGATTGTGAAGGGACAAGGAAGGAAATGGGTCCCTAGTGACTCCTCCACAATGGTAACTTCAGTCTCTTCAAAGCTGCGTTTTGCCAGGCTGAGGCAGTGGCAAGCATGAAAGGGGGAACCCTTCAGTGACCCATTTGCCATCTGACATTCTGTATTTCTACCACCCTTGAGATGCAGAAAGTTCTGGCATCTGGTTAATTCATTCCTTGAGCAGCCACATTCCGATCACACTGCAGTACATCTATTACCATTTGGCAATAGAAGAAAGTTAGCAATGCATTAAATCATTACTGTCTAGAGAGAATAGAGATTAAGAAATACATTTCTGGTTACCACTGAATCATCATCTAGGCTCACACTTCCAGCTGGGAAGCTCCATTGCTGCTGATGCCAGAAGTCTCAGGTAATTGGGAAAATTCCTCCACAGTGCATCCACCCTTAGGTGAGGCTTCTCTCATGGCCACAATAGGGTCCTGCTTTTATACCTTTATCAAATCAACTGGTTTTACAACAGGTCTCTAATTGTTTACTCATGTGATCATGGAGTTTCTCATAATCTCACCGTTGCCCCACTTAGCCAGGTGCCCCAGTGCAGTCAAGTATGGTCACAGAACACCTGAACCCTCATGTTTTCCTGTCTCTCATCGATAAGCAGTCATGGTGACCATGGATATGCATACTCTACTGAAAATACACTGTGGCAAACAACATCCTTTGTTACGTCTCTCAGATATGAGAGGAAATCCAGGTTCTTATGCATGACATATGTTTGCCCTGCTTCTGCGTTGGAAACAAACTTCTCCACCATTTCCAATCAACGGCAATGATCCAAGCAGGCAAAGGTGGCCCTTCATTAATCAGTCTTCAGATTTGCTTGGAGTTTATTCTAATTGATACAAGTAGAGCTTCCGTTTTCCAAAAATGAAAACTAAAATACATTTACCAAGTTTAACTCAGTCACATCAGTCCCTTTTCAGTGGATTTATGGTTTTGCTTTTTATAAACTAGACCTTCTGTGTTATCACCTGCTTCCTTCATCATATCACTTCTTAGATCACTGTAGTTCTTTCTCAGAGACCTACAAGGAGCCATTATCTCACAGAGCCATTCTTGGACCCTGATTTACTCAGGACTACTGCAAGTTGAGTTGTGATTAAGTTGTGGGCTGCAAGGCCCCTGTGGGTCAGTTAACTTTTGGGGTAGGTGGAGTGAAAGCAAAGTGTGAATAGCAAGCTCTCCTCTTGCACAGGTCATCAGCACTATGGATATTTACACAAGTTAGTTAGGCCCTGGAAGACAGGAGAAGAGAGTTACACAAATGGTATTAAATAGTTTATAATTTCAGGGAAGCAGCATTTCAGAGTTAGAGTGCAGATTTGGGATCATAACTTTGAAACATTCATTCAGCTGTTCTGAAACGTAATTTTTGATAATGTGACCCATAAAGCTTTCCTTAAAGTTCACATCTCTCTTTTTGCTTTTCTTTTTTTTATGCTGTAGCCTCTGAACATAAATTTCCACCATTTGCTTTTTTCATGTGGACATTTTTTGTGTAATAATATATTGCAAGGAATAGAATTTCTTGCTCTCCCTAATTCTGCAACAAGAGCAGCAGTTCTCTGAATCATGTAGGAATTTTTACAATGAGACATTCCTGATTTACCTCCTCTATCTCATAATACTGGGCAAAATTCAAAGTGCCAAGTAAGAATGAATTGTTATCAAGTGCAGGCTAAAACCATCTATAATCCCTCGAAACCAAATTGGATTATTTCCAGAAAGTACCAGAAGTGCTTGTTATAGATCAAGGGCTAAATGGGTTGAAGTGGATCATGGAAGAGTGGGCTAAGCAAAAAGGGTATTTTTCAATGAGAAAAGCTTTTTTAGACAACTTCTAATTAAACAGAACTTGCTAAGGAGGTGTCTGCAATCTGAAGAGATCTTTATGCACTTCTATATAAATCACCATTTAATTGAGTCCCTTGGATCTCCTGGCTGGTAGCACCTAACAACACAATATGCAATCTGTCCTCCTGCAGCATGAGTGAACAAGGAAGGATCTGATGGCCAGAACGGACACCAGGGATCCCAGGCCTCTGTTCCATTCATGGGATAAACACAAATATTGAGTTACCCGCATTAATATGTTGAGCTACAGAAGTTCATCTAGGAGGCATTCAGCTGTATTCATATGCAGCCTGTTGTAAGGTAAAACTTATGCAAGTTATGAAGGAGATACAGGAGCAGTTTGGGGTGCTCATATGATATAGTAATACAGTTTATATCTGAGGTTCCACTACAGCCTGAAGACCTTTCTTTTATGACATTAGAAGGAGCTGTTACTAGAGGGGACAGTCTGCTGTCTTTCAATCTACGCAGGTTTTGTTCAGGGTGTTTTAAAAGACTACTGCTGACATGAGACTACCATCAGGAAGACAGTTCACAAAACATTACAAGGAGATAGATTGGGCCAACACTGCTGCATATTTCACCTTAACCTGCCTCAAACCCCAAAACCTCTGCCACTGCTTTCCAGTTCTCCACCTCACAAGCATCTGCTCCTTCCCCATGGTGCAATTCCAGTAGAGTTCACTACTGGCTTTCCAGATTCCTGATGCTCCCTCCTACAGTACTGTGAGGTATAGCTGCCAAGTCTTCATGGCATATCTTCACCACTCTTTCCTCAGTTTTTACAGTTTTCCTGAGTTTTCTCTTCATTCCAGTTCCTTCCCATAAATTCTGTTCTTGAGTCCCTCTAATTTAATTTCTGTTTCCTGCTGCTGTAACTTTATCTTCCCTGCATGTTCTCTCTCCCAGTGAGGTAAGAACTTAGCCTAAAACTTTCAGAAGCAGAGCAGCTACAGCCATACCAAAGCACATGCCAACTCTCTTGCTTGATCCACTCAGTCCTCCCACATTGCTTTGCTTGCCCACTTAGCTGACCAATACCACCCTCTTCTACCTCCTTCCTCATCAGCAGACATTGGTATAAATATCAGTAACAATGGATTACAAATTGTCTTGGTTCCATTCAATATTTACTCATTACTTTAAGTTCTTTCAACAGGTAGACCACAATGCTTAGCTAAAGAAATTAGCTTCTGTACTGTATTAACTAAAACACAATACAAAAATAAGCAAAAATGGAAAAGCTAGAAATACAGCATAAAATTGTTCTGTGGAAGGAATAACCACCAAATGTCTGCATTTAAGAAGGGTGATTCAGAGTTCTATCTTGGAGAAATAATAGAATGTAATAGAATCCACAGACAATAATCAGGGACTTATCTTAAAGTGCCAATCTTACCTCATTTGCTATTCTGGGGAAGATGACTGTTATCAATAATGAAATGAATTGGTTTCTTCATTTAGAACCTTCTTAAGACCACACAGGCTCTTCTGTGTCCATCTATTCAGTAATCTTAACCAAAAATTAATTCCATGGCTAAAATGGAAAGAATTTCATAGAATCATAGAATAGTTAGGGTTTAGCTCAAACATCGTCTTCAGGTGCAGCAAGTGCTAGACTGCTCCTTCCTTGCTATCTCTTCAGAGCACCTCAGAGGAAAGTAGGAACACTCCAAGTCCGTCAGGCCCAGGGTGTGACTTTGGTGAGAGTAGAAGATCCTTGATAGCCCCTTTCCAGGTAAGGAATAGCTAAAAGCTGAAGAAGTACAGTTGCTGTTTTGCATCATACACCACATAATCATGGCAGAAAAATCACTATCAAAGTTTAATTCTGCCTTTGAAAACCATGCAGTACGTCACCTAGCAGACATCCTGGCACCATAGATTCATTAAAACTAGGATATATTGGACATATTGGGACATTGTCTTCTTTTCAACAGATGGATACTGCATTTTGTCACAGAGACAACTAATTCTTAACCTTGTCTAGGTGATCTAACAAGGGTAGTATCTGGCACTCCCACATGCTCACTGGTAGCCAGGAGGTTAGGTGACTATGATGATTAAACCGGGTCTGTGTTCCCTACAGCCAGGAACCCTTGATCAGCTTTTCAACTTACCCTTACAGAAGCATACACACAATATTAATTTATCATATGGTCTTCCTGCAACTTCATGGTCAATCAAGCCCATAAATACCACTTTTGTCTTGACTATTTGTGTGTCAAAGCACCAACAGCTACCCAGAAAGGCCAGGGAAAGTTTTTACCATGCATCATAATCAAAGAGAGCACTCTATCAGCATTAAAACTGATGCATTTGTGTAGGTCCAGACATCGTGTATATGAGGGGATGAGAACAAGAAATTCCTATCGATGTGCCACATTGCTTCCTCTGCAAGGACCTGAGGCATGAGACTGGAGCAAGCCTCCATGATCTTTGGCTTGTGTTTTCCACAGTAGAAGCTTTCAGGTAGATGAGAAGAGGCAAGCAGAAGGCTATATAAAAAAGTAGTCGTTTCAGAGTCTTGGAAATGTCCTCTGAATAATCTGATGTAGCAACTCGGTTCATGAGATGGGTAGATCCTCTGCTCCTGATACCTTTCCAATAATTTTCATTACATTACAAGTTTTTCACCCTCAAACTCATAGTGCTCATTAGTCACTGTGCAGGAACAGTACACAGCACCAAGTAGATATAATGTTGAAATAGGTGATTGCATCCTGAAAGAAAAGAGTGGAAGAAAAGGTTCTGAAGGGAGAGAGAGAGCACTTCAGTAGGTGAAAGACTGGAGTGTTCCTGTACTAAAGAGACAACCAGGAGAGACTCATAGAGGTTCTCTTTTTATCAGGAGAGTAAGCTACAAAATTGAAGATGAACTACTTTTCATTTTGTAAGATCAAAAGCTCAAGATTTTAGAAGCATGCACTTAACTCAAAAAGGGAAATCTGGTTATCAGATGGTGAGTAGCTCAAAAAGAGCTAAATATAGATATTCTGCACAATAAAAAAGTACATTTCTTGAAAGTACCAAATATCAGCTGCATATAGTAACTCTCACATCACCTTCATCATGGCTAGACCTAGGTGTGCACATGAATGTGATATTCAAGTTGCAGCCTGTCCTGGGTTCAGCAGTAGCAATCATTTCTTCTCCTTCTTAGTAGCTGGTGCAGTGCTCTGTTTTTGACTTTTGGCCTGGGAACAGAGCAGATAACACCAATATGAACAGACTCCAGACGACTGTGTATCAAAATCTGAAGCCTAGGGTTAAATCCTTTCTCAACACACAACTTTGAGAGGAAAACAAGGCTGCAAGCCAAAAAATCAATAGGAATATATAACTTATGCCTTTCAATTTGCTCAGTAACAGGGAACTGGAAGGCAGTAAATATGATCCAGCTCCTAGAAAAGTGTCCAGCCGAAACTATTCTAAGGATTGGGATAAATGGACCTACAGGCTATTATAGTATGGAGGAAACAGCAAAGAAAAAAGTACACCTTGATTATTAATGAAGATTTAAAACAGAAAAAAACAAACCCAAACATCTCAAAAAACAAATGTTTCCGTCAATATTTCACAGAAACTGCTAGAGTTGCATACTTTGGTTTTTTCCTTCCTTTCAGGAGGGGTTCTTACATTAAACTACTTTGTACATATTTGATCTCTTTACTACTTTAAGGGGCTACTAGGCTGACTTAACAGCTATTTAGTCTAAAGATAAAAAGGAGGGGAAAGCTGATTTTTAACATGAGGATATCACCTTTTGTCTGGATGTGCATAACCAAGAATAATTATTAGGTATTGATATAAAATTGCAAAATTTGAACCTAGAGATCATTGAAAGATACCTAATCAAAACCACCTCTATTATGTAAGCCACATAGGCAGTGTGTGCAGAAGAAAAAGTATAGCTTTCAGCAAATGTTTCTCCAATTACTCATTGAGATAGGAACATATCTTCAGAATAAATCCACATTCTGGGTAGATACTGCCTTTGTACTGCATTGGAGGTTCACATTAAGCACTTTTCCATCAGACTCCTGAGTCCTTTTCAGAATTAATATTTTTCCCATTCCTCAGTTCCTGCCTACCTGTTCATCACAATCTGCAGTCATGGTTTATAGGTGGAGAGCCTTGAAATGTCACCTCGTTCTTTGCCCAGATCATTAAACAGCACAACAATTTACATAGCAAACTTTGTCCTTACAAGTAGATTTAATGGAATAATTTTATAAAATACTCACAGGTGATTGATATATTCTACCTTTTTTCCTTACATTTATAAAACACGGATGCCTAACCTTCTGCTTTCATATGAACTCCAAACAAAGTCAAGTACCAGACAATAACTAGCTTTGTTGTTTGAGTGACTGGAAGTGAAGACCAGAAATGGGCTGATGGCACAAAATCATTGAGTCCTTGAAGATCAGGAGCCCAGATAGCACTTTGACAAGCAGGAGTACAGTTCAAAGGCATGTAAGTCAAGTCTACTGATAGATCAGGACTACATGTAACAATCAAATATTGAGGGGTTTGCTGAAGCCATTACCGCGAAGCATTGAAAAGAAACAGTTCCCCTTTTAGAAAGGGGATGAGCTTTGTATCATGGTACTACTCATGCGCAGATCACAGAGCACTTGGCAAAGAAAGAACGGGGAAGAAGAAGGCAGTTTCCCAAGGTCTCCAGGCATTCCAGTTGCAATATTTAGTAATTTTCAGTCCTGTTCTCTTTGTGTAGCTCTTGCAACATCCAGTTTAGAAGCAGAAATTACACTGGTTCTGATAAATATAGCCCTATAGAAGCCACTGGCATGCTCGTAGTCTCCTCAGGAGAATTCTGCAGACGGTGGTTGGGGGGTGGGGGGTGGGGTGTTGAGAGGATCTGTGCATTCACATCGCATCCTGCAGGACCAAACCCTCAGCATCTCAGAACTAGTGAAAAGGAGATGACTTCTCATAGGGACTCAGTGGGAACTGTGACTGTTACAGTTGAAGAAGTTGTTTCTGGTGTTATAGGAAGTGGGATCTAGGAATGACCCACATGCAATGCACAGTGTAAGGGGTAGTTTTGTTTGCAAGGCCCATTACTTCCATCACAGAGTATGTTACTCTTTGCAAACATTTGTCATTTTAAGTTTCTTTCAAATAAACTTCATATATGACATTTTAGTTTCTTCTGGATTATTCAGGATCTTACCATAGGGAATTATATATTATATAGTAAACATAAGCACTATGCTTAACCCTTTCAAAGGCACTTAGGAATGGAAATTCAAAGGAAGTCAAATCAAGAAATCTGGTAAATATGATTTAATGAGAAAAGAGTAGAAGCAAAAAAAAAAAAAAAAGGCATGAAGCAGACCAGATACTTACAGAAAAAGGACTGAAAAATAGCTGTAATGCAGGAATTAAAAAAAAAAGTAACAGACAAAATGGATGGCAGCATTGGGTAATTTCAAGTGAGTTGGAAACATAAAAGGAAATATAACATGACTGGAAACTAACTGTGAAAAAGTATTAGAAGAAAGCCAGAATGCAAGAGAAGAAAATTAATGATAATATAGTAAGGGACCAAAAAGTAGCAAGAAAATAAATATTTAAGGATGAGACAAATTAAATAAATCCTTGGATAATTCCAAACAGTGTAAATAATAGATGATATGGAGAAAGCTTCAGTATTCAGTGCATCCCTCACTTCAAAATAAAATGGATGGTTTTTGCCTATTATTAATGCAATTAACTTTTAGAGAGGAAAAAGGAGTTTATTCCAGAATGCTGATAAGAATATGCTCAGCAATCACATGGTCATTTGCCTTTGCCTCCATGTGAGAGCATATTCAGGAAGAATGACATCCTAGCAGAATGAAGAAGAGTATGCATAACATCTGCCATTTAACAGGAGTAATTGAGAAATGAGGAAATACAGACAGGTCATTCTAACACCAGTACTTGGAAAAACACTGGAACAAGCACTTAAGCATCGGTTCATTAGAACCTGGGGTATAATGAGGTAATAATGGAAGAGTCTACATGGATTCGACATAATTCATGTCGAAGCAATCTGATCTCTTCTCCTTGTCAGCGTAACTGGTCTAGTAGATAAGGGAAGTGGTAGATATCATATATCTTAGCTCTGTGAAGGCTTATGACATAGTACCAAATGGCAGTCTTGCAAGCATATTTGGGAAATATGGTCTGCACAAAATACAGCCCAGAAAATACTACTTGGCCATTAGCCCTGGGTGATTCACAGCCCACTTTAGAGGCTCTTCCAACTAGAGCTTTGTATTGTGCTGCAGCCTGCTCAGTATTTACTCTTATTTTTCTTACACTAATATTTGCACAACATTCGGGCTGCTCAGGCTGTGTCTTGACAGGTGAGATGGACCCTTTGTGCTTACCCGAAGCAGAGCTGATTTGTGCTCATGCCCTCCCCAAAACTGTCAGCTATCAACCAAGACTTTGTACTGACCCTCTATAGATTGGCAAAACAAGCCTCTTTTCCCTGTAGCTCCCTGACCCCTCTCTCATGTCCTTCTATGGAGTGCCAGTGCCTTTTGCAGCCTTTTCAGGCTCCTGTTTCAGTAGTACCAACATCAGCAAGCTAAGAGACTTCTAACACAGTATAAGTATCCAATGTCAGGCCAAGGTTCAGAGGAATATTTATTGAATTCGGAAACAGGAAAGATGAGTAGTGAAATAAACCACAAAACTATTGAATTTGCATCGACCTACAAGGGAAACATCTATTTTTTTACCGCTCACTTAAAATGAATGATGGGGTTTAACACTGTAGGGAACTCTCACATTCAATAGTGTCCAACTAACCCATCCCCACTTCTTCCCTTCCTTAGATACGCCATTAAGTTTTACTCCTCAACTCTTAAGAGAATGTATTTTCTAGAAAAATAGGCCTGAGGATGAGCTGGAGGAGTTGTGTGTGAATCCTTCCCCAATGTATGAAGAGCCATGCCTAACATGTTTTTTTCCAGACTTCCAGTGATGACACTGCCTCAGCTCTTGTGTCCTACATCTTCTTGGGGCATTTCTGTACCACTTCTACCTATGTTTTTGGCAGGAAGCACTTACATTTCAGCATGTAGCGTTCCCTGCCTGCTTTGGCAGAGGACTGTAACCTTAACACCTTGCGAGTTTTATAAATACATAAAACATTTCACACTACAAAAATACGAACTGCACAACTCTTTTTAGGGCTGTGACCTCTGGTGTGTTCTCAGATTTCCATGGAATTCATTCACAGCATCAACAGTTCAGAGGGGAGGCAACAAACAGGAATTGAAGCAGGGTGGGATCTGGGACACAAACACTGGGACAATTTCAAAGTTCTGTGGTGGATGGGATAGGAACTGAGCATGATCTTGATGAATCTGAAGCATGACCCAAAATAAATGCATTCAAATTCAACAGAGATAAATGAAAATAGCTCAGTCTTGGGTTCAGTCAGGTTAGTTTACCCTTGCCACCAAAGCCGATCTAGGAATTTTCTATCTCTCTCCCTACCTCCAATCTGCTAACTTCTGCCTTTTCAAAGTTTGTTGCCTTTTTAGGTATGATGTTCAACTCTTTGTGGGGCTGCATTGCAAAACAGCTCCCTGAGACAACTCAAAATAAAAATACATTTTCCTTATTTATAAAGTGCTACATCTAACCTGGTTCAGTTGTCTGCTTTGGTTCACAGCACAGCCCTACAAGCAGTCATATCAGGATATCTGGGGGGAGAAAGCAATCTGCAGTAGCAAGAAACAAATCTGCTGCCAGGAACATAGAAGTGAAAAACTAAATTACTGAAGCCAAGTTTCATGCACATGCATTTTGACAAAGGACAAATCAGATGTACAGGTACAATATGGGGAATATCTTGTTAATGATGACACAGCACAGCCTAAGCTCAAAGTCTACCACAAGCTATGTATGAGCCAGTGGTGCAATGCCTTATCAAGAGACCTAAACCTGATTGTAGGATGCAGTATTACTAAACATTTCGAACTAGGAGGTTATTAGCTAAGTGCCATGGCTTTTCCTGACAATGGACATTAATAACCATGCTGGTGGCTTGGAGGGAAACCTGCAAAAAAGGTAATGTGAAGAAATTCATAAATTGAGGGAACTGATAAATTTTCTCTTATAGAATCATAGAATAGCTAGGGTTGGAAAGGACCTCAAGATCATCTAGTTCCAACCCTCCCTGCCAGGAGCAGGGACACCTCCCACTAAATGATGACACCCAAGGCTATATCCAACCTGGCCTTGAAGACCACCAGCAATGGAGCTGTCATGGGTTCAGCAGCAGCAGTCATTTTTCTTTAAGCAGTAGCTGGTGTAGCACTGTGTTTTGGATTTTTAG
>JASSUY010017161.1:0-10114 GCA_032466535.1 Forpus xanthops
AAGACCCCTAAGTCCTTCAGCACAGGGCTGCTCTGAATCTCATCTCTGCCCAACCTGTAGCTGTGCCTGGGATTGCTGGTCATCTGGGTAAAGCAGTCAAATGAAAGCTGGGGTATATTACTAACATATAATTTTATTTCTTCCCCCTTCCCCATAAGCTTTCAGTCTGTCTTTAGTCTATTTTTGGGTTTTCATATGTTATTTTTAAAATATTTTGATACCTACTGTTTATCTACCCCATAGTACCTGTCTATCACCCCTTGCAGTAGAGAATCACACCTGGAGATCCACAGGATTAAGTGTTTAGTCACTCTGTTGGGGTTTGCTCCAATGATGACATTTAGTGTCAGCTTCTATAGAAAGCAACGAGACTCTTGGCTTTATCATCTCAATCCAGAGACCGTGAAGAAGTAACACCAAGACATTTTAAGGCATGATTATAAATGACTTGCAAGTATAGATTTTAGTCTTTTTGATTGAAATCTACAATTCTGATGATTCTTAAGAGCTAAAGAATAAACCATCTTCAATTATTTTCCTTCCTTCTATGACCTTTACGCTACTGCTTGTTTTAAAGGCACAACAGAGCTCCATTGTCTTTGATATCTTTCTCCTGCAATTTTCAAAGAAATCAGATAAGGAAAAAAATTGTTTGGAGCACTTAGAGATGTTCATATTTTGCAGTAATATAAATACCAGGAAAGAACCCATTTTGTCTTTGGTGTACTGGTGACATTTACAAAAAAACAATAATGCAAGAAGGGATTGAAGGTGAATTGTTACTATTTCACAGTGTATACACTGGGGTTGAGGTAGGCTTTTTATTAATTTTTCAAGCACTGCAGTTATTCCAGTTTGGAGCTGAACTGTGAAGATTGTGCAGAAATTGGTTCACACGAGAAGTTCTCCATATGGGTACGAGACCTCCTGACATAGAAAAAAGAAATCGACGTTAGAAAGAAATAAATCCTTGGAGAATGAATATTATGTGCATGCAAACACCTCTTGTAAAACTTCTAAAATGGATTCTCTTTGCTAAATTCATTTTAGCAGGCTGCAGTTTGTGCAACTTGGCAGAAGTTTTCTGCAGATGAGTCTCCATCAGAAATTGATGTTGTGCTGAATTCAGAACAATCCCTGATAATTTGTTGCTTAATAAAGTTTGATTTCATAATAATTCAAAGGAATAATTCAGAAACTACAAGACTGTGACAGTCAATTTTTAAAATGTTGATTTTAATTCTATTAGTATTATTGTGCAAGCATAAAATCATTTTATTGGTTTGGATCTTGTTCAGAAAGCTCACATTTCCAATAACAGAGGAAATATTCATAAATGGGTCAAAAATCATCCTAACTGTTTTTGTCTTTAAGAGATTGTCGTGATTTAAGCCCAGCTGTAACTCATGCAGTTCACTCACTTACTCCCCCCTTTTTCTTCCTCCCTGCTCCCGGGGGGATGGGGAGGAGAATCAAAAGAATGTAACTCCTACAGGTGGAGGTAAGAACAGTCCTGTAACTAAGGTATAACACAAATCACTACTGCTACCACCAATAATAATGACGACAGGGGAAACAACAAGGGAAGAGAATATTACGGCTCACCACCCCACAACTGATACCAAGCCCGATCAAGCAGTGAATGTCCCTCTTCTGGGTCCCTGCCCCCAGTTTTTTCATTCTGAGCATGACATACAAACTTTGGTTAGTTTGGGTCAGATGTCCTCTCTTTTCTTCCTCCCTGCTTCTCCTCCTCTCTGGCAGAACATGAGACTCAGAAAGTCCTTGGTCAGAGCAAACAGTACTAAGCAGTAACTGAAAACATCAGTGTTATAAACGCTGTTCCCAGGCTGAAAGTCAAAACCACAGCAGTGCACCAGTTACTAAGAAGGAGAAAAAATGACTGCTACTGCTGAGCCCAGGGCAGAGATGCTTCTAAGGAGGAGGAACATTTTTATTCACCAGACATGACATTTAATCTGACAATATTAAATTAACAAATCTTATTTAATAGTCAAATGTAAAACTGCCCCTTTTTAGCACCACATTTTGGATCATGCAGCAGTATTATCTATCTGTTGAGGAGGTCTTTAAAATATTTAAGAATTCTTCCAATCAGAAGATGGGCGGTAATGACAAATTGTCTCAGTCTCAGTGTGAATATAGTGTTACTTCAGGAGAATTTAGATTCCAAAATGCAATTTTAAATATCTGAGCCCTGAGCAATTACATGGATGAAATTTCCTGGATCTCTGTCTATCTTCCAGACAAAGAAGATGGCTTTATTTCCTCTTGTGAAGAACATGCTAGAAGCATTACTCAACTGATGTAGTACCATTCCCATAGTGAGTGTTTGTGACAAGTCCTTGCAGATAAGGTAAGCAGGAAAACGTTGAGTGCCTTCTGGGAAGGGTCTTCCCTGGAAGGTGTGTTTCATGGTATCACCAGAGGAACATCCTTGAATAGGCGATTCAAGAGTTCTCTGAGGGACTCATTAGAAGTTGTGTAATCTTCAAGCACAGGAATTAGTGAGGATATGGGTCAAGTGTTGTGTTCCCAATTCTTTCTAGTAGGGCAGTACTCTTCATGTCACACAGATAAAAAATAAGTATGTGTGTCCATGCCTCTCCTATATTCCCTGAGGGAGAACATGAGAGTCACAGTGGAGAATGTACTGTGAGGTTAAAAGAATGCTTAATGCTGGGAATTAATTAAAAATATACTTTTGAAGGGTATTTTCTTGTAATTCTCTTCACACACTGGCACAGGCTCTAAAATTTTTAACAAAGGCATAATTATTTCATGGCTAGAGTGGTTTGTGAAGACTGGGGGGAATCCATTTATTTTTGGTTAGACTTTCCTAAAAAGGAGCAGAGTGCTGTGTAGTGCCAAACTAGCCTGTCAGAATCCAATCTGAGCTTGTGTTCAAGGGGAATCCTTCAACACTGAATGTAAACAACATCTGCCACTTTGCTATGATTACTACACAGAAACTCAGGCCAGTGACACCATAGCTGCTTGAGGCCAAAGCTTTCCTGATTGCTAGCCAATGAACTAGTTAAGGCTTATTAATGGTTTATATTGGCTGTTAATATCCTTCTGATTTGCCCTCTGTGTAAATTAGTCGAAAACCTGTGAAGCCTGGTCTCTTTGAGAGAAGGTTGCACAATTCCCACACTTATGCAAAAAGCTTGAAAAACAATGGTGATTTGGGTAAGGTTTTGTAGGGTATTATGCATATGAGAAAATATGGTGTCTTGTGGATGAAAAATACTCTGTTATTCTACATCAGCTTCAAGATTTATATGAAAAAAATTGAGAACAAGAAAAAGCATAACTGCATAGCTTTTTTATCTTGATTAAAAAAACCCTCTCAGACTGAAACTCCAACCCTTAATCCTAATCCTAAACCATATTAGAATCATAGAATAGATAGGGTTGGAAAGGACCTCAAGATCATCTAGTTCCAATCCCCCTGCTATGGGCAGGGACACCTCTCACTAATCCATGCCACACAAGGCTGTATTCTTATTCTGCTTCTAAAATTTCATATTCTTTTTCATAGTATAAAATAATGGTGTTGAAAATTTGTGAGAAAATTCTCTTTAAAATGAAAGGAACACATAGTAATCTATCTGGGATCACTGCCTAGCAGATAATTACGCATTCTTCTTTTAAGAGCTCAGCTGTGGAAACATTTAAAGGGAATTAACATTTTAAACAGTTTTATTCTGACTTTTATGCTACAGACAGTTAAGGACCTTCACTTAAATACCATAAAGGCGGATGGCTATGTAAATTGCCTTAAAGCCAATATCAATATTAAAAGTGCATTGATGCTGTCAGTGTAACAGGACTTCCAGTTCCATTTACAGTTGAACTCAAGCTAAATAGCTAGTAACTTGCAGTATTATAAGAAATGCAAAACCCCACAAACTTCTTAATGGTAAACTTGATGGCAAGGCTGGATACAAGCAATGATACAGTGGAGGAAGTGCACAGGCGCATTGAAGTGCTACAAATATACTTAAAACTCAGAAATCCAACCTTTCGCAAATTTTTTTTGTCATATTTCTCCACTTATCACTTTTCTGACAATGCCTCTTCCTGGGCATTCTCTGAGCAGTGATAATATGCTCTGAAATCTGTTCCAGCTTCTCATTGTGGCATCTAGGATAGTTTCGTAAGTGCTCAAGAAAGCCCTGCTATGTCTGCATCATTTTCTCGTTTGCCTGGATTGGACTATTCAGTCTACATGATGATACCCAAAAGTGTCACTTTCTCTGGGTCTTGGTGAGATGATAATTTGACTGTCTTCCTCTTGTATTAAGATATCAGCCTAGAGGACTATTAACTTTTTGAAGCTGAATGCTGCCTGACTTTTTTTGTCATTAGAAATTACTCTTAGGATCTGCCAGCTTCAATGAGATCAACTTTGTTCTGGTTATGAAAGTCCAAATTAGAGTTTTAGAACTCTAGCAGAGAAACATGAGAACAGCATGGCCAAAAAGCAGAACTTGCTGGTTAAACAACTAATTCAATTTTTTCGCTTGCTTCCGTGGATGTGATAATGCTGAAAAAGTACACTATAATAACTGATTTTTAGTGTTTGTTTTTCTGACAGTTTCAAAAAGTAGAAAGTTTTCATTCACAGCACATTGATTAGTGAAGACTTGAAACTTTGCACAGCTGTTTACAATTGGCTGTCCATTTTTTTCTAAAAAAATCATCTTGCCAGATTTTCTGTGAAATCACATCTCATCATCAATCTAACACAAAATCTGAGATGCTCACTTGCATTTAGACTGCTCTAAATCCCAAACTGTTCGAAAACACAGCCAGCATGGATCTGGGGTATTACGCATAGTTCCTGCCTCAGGTGAAGGAGAGCAAAGACAGGCAGGACAGTGAAACTACTCAGTGGTGCAGCTTGGGCCTCAACCAGGCAAAGAAACGAAGCTGGTGAAATCTCTTGGGATTCTGATGGCTCTGTTTCTGGAATTCAGCTCCCAAGGTTTTGGTGCAGGGAAACCTGGTACATTTCCATCATGTCTTCCCTAGTACATGAACATGACCATATAAAATGACATACAGATCAGAGCATGGATGTTCAGGATTATCGTGTTGCTGGTACTGGTTGACTGAGGAGGGACAGAAAATTTATTACCTCCTTTTTTTTCAACTTTTTTTTTTTCCACAAAATCCCGTTTGATAATTATATCTGTATCTTTATTGGGCTTCCAAGAGCACTACAAAGTCTTAAATATGAGAGGATGAAAGTGGGTTTTTAAACATCCCTGTGCTCAGATTTGAGTGTTGCAAGATTGCAAGTGTCTGGAACTTTCCATTGTAAGCAGTGGACACAGTTGATCCAGGTTAACTTCTGGCATTGTTAAACCTAGATTCCTTTCCAAATTACTCAGAACTTAAAGAGATTACAGAAAGAAAGCACTGTTTTTCTGATTTTGCATATGGGGAGCTGAGGTACTTTGCTATTATATAATTCCCCATAGGAATAGGAATGTTAGAAGTCCCAGTCAAAAGAATTTCGTTCATAGGTTAATTATGCAGATGTGTACATCTATACCCACAAAATTCCCTTCATCAGCTCATTAGCTGATTTAGAACTTTCTGAATTTTGAGAAATATTATTGCAAGAGCTACCAAATTGCCAGTATAAGAACAAACCCTGGGCCTCAGGAACCCTCTGATTCTGAATTCCTGATTTCCAACTCCTACTTGTTTCTTTTCTTCTTCCAGATCCTCACACTTTGTATATGCCTCACAGCAATTTTGGGATGAGAGGAGGGGAAATGTCATAGAAGTTAAGCATACTAACATGCTTTCTGCCATATGTTTAAGAAAAATCTCCTAAGCAATATTCTCTGTGGAGCACTCTTGAATATTTTGCAGTGGATTTTTAAAATATATATATGGTGCTAAAGTCATTCTAATCCTGCCAGGAAGTCTGGGAAATAGTTTCTTCCTACGGAAATACATTTACAGTCTTTAAAGTTATCCTGTACCTAGAGACACGTCTAAAAGCTGAGATCTTGGAAATCTTTATTGTACATGCATGACTAGTGGCCTGAGATGCAAAGGAGGATGACAAAGATTCAGTTTATGAGCCTGTTAAACCTTCTTCCTTGACTTGTCCTCTGTTAAGCATGATGTCAGAATATCTAAGCAGCTTGCAGTGCTACCAAAATAAATGTTTTTTCAAGCACAGCATGATCTGAGTGCTTCTCCAGTATCAGCATTTATGGAGCATATCAGTACCTATGCTGGATTAGTTTGGAAGCTTTTCCAAAATGGGTAGTCTTTGTAAAATCCTTTATAGATATCCTTCTAATCAGCCTCTTCCTAACAAATTCATCATAAATCCTGAGCATCTGTCAGTTTTACCTGTACCACTGTGTGAAACATGACTTTAATATTTGTGTCTCTTGCTGCACAACAGATTCCAGCTCCTGCCATATCGAGTGTTAAATACAAATGCCCCATCCATAGCCCATTCCAGTCAAAGGAAAGGGAACAACAAAAAAAGGAGTGTAGCTTGACTTTCATCATTGTCCCTACAATAATATTGAACAAATTTTGTATATCTGTTTCTGTGCAATTCTTCGTAGCTGTTATATCTTTATCATTATTATTTGCATCTCTAACTCTCTATAGTTTTATGTATATCTAGTCACATGCTTCCATTGGATGTCTTAAATATCGGGTTTATGTGTGTATCAACACGTAGATTACAAGTTAATTTGTTTGGCTGATTCGGGTCCTATTCAGCTGCTGTAATTTTGCCCTTATACCATTTTCCTAGTACATACTGAGCCTTGAGCAGTAACTGCTCTCTGAAGGTGACAGGAAGCATCGAGCTCAAGTTTGAAGGTTGAAGGAGTGACCCATAATCTGTTTTTCTTAATATGAAGTGCTTTTTCCTTTCCAAAACCCGGTCTCTAACCCTGAAACACATGCTGTCCTATTGCACACCATTTCAACACAGCCAGTCTGTCCATAAATCATTGCAAGTCAATATAACCTCTGCCTCCTCTCCGCTTCTTCCTTGGCTGGTTTATGCTCAAAAAACCAGGTTATATATATATCAACACTTTCCAGGCAGTATTGAGATGTAGCCCACATTCTCATCACTCCATGTCCACTGAAAACTCTTAGAGGGGAATAATAGATCCATGGTTTAAAAAAAAATAAAATGCGAAAATACGTTTAGAGAAAGTCTAATGTCAAAACTTTAAGGATGCAGTGAACGCTGATATTTGTAAGAATCACTTATTTTTAGGTTTTTACTTATAGAATCATAGAATAGTTAGGGTTGGAAAGGACTTTAAGGTCGCCTAGTTCCAACCCCCCTGCCATGGGCAGGGGCAACTTCCACTAAACCATGCCACCCAAAACTTCCTGGTGTCTAGAAATTTATTTATTTATTTACTTACTTACTTATTCCCAAAAAGAGAAGTTTATGTTTAGCATTAGGTCACAGGTTCTAAAAGAGAAAGATCAAAATGATTTAAATAGGACAGTAGCAGGACAGGAAAATCTTGTAGGCTGTTACTTATTCCTCAGAAAGGGCAGAGAGGAGAGCTAAGAATCTGAGGAATTCTATAAACAGCAAGAATTTATCTTATGGATGGCTATGCACTGAGGAACAGGATCTGGGTTAGAGTACTCTGGAATGGCCGGCACTTACAACTACACAGCATGCCGAACTGAGCTCTGGGGGCAGATGGAGCTAATTGCCCATTTTCCTTTCACAGTCTCTGGTGGCCCATGATGCTTTAAAACCTGTAGATTTAAGATTAAGAGAGGGAAGGGAAAAGTCTGTGATTCTGTTTTGTACAGCATGAAAAAATAAAACTACTGCTGAGGTTAGTTGTTTCGACAGGATCATGTAAGGTTCTGTGGAAACTTTCCAACCAGAGAAATAGCAGCAGCAGCTTTAAGAAAAGAGTAAAGGAAAGGTCTGGGACTATTGGTGTACTGTAAGTAGACCCTCACAGTAAAGTGATTGATGACATTAGACTAATGACCCAGCATTGCCATTTCCTTTAGTGTCAGGCTTTTAGCGCAGCCTGGAAATCACAGCATGGCTGAAGGTTTGGTTAGAGTCAGGTTTGGGAAAAGAAAAGGTTGAAACTTCTCTGTGATGGTGGTATGTGTGTGTGGTACAATACGGAAAGATAAGTGCATTGGCATTTGTATTCCTTCATTTTGTTTGATTGCACCCAGGTGACTGGGCAGCTTTTTGAATACCGCAGCTTAGGGGTCAGGAAGGGTTAATGTTGCAATAGGAAGGATTAATGTTGGATTGGAGGAAATGTCAATAATCTTTTCTGGTACTATTATATATTACCCAGGCGTTAAGCTGAATATAGATGCTAATGAGAACATGGGGTCGGGGAATGTCTGTTGTTTGGGACAGCTTCAGGGGTCCATGAAATGTTTTTAGCAGACAGTTTTTTGAACAAGAAAAGGAATAGAATAAATGATATAATATGAGCAAAGCTTCAACAAGAAAAGCAATATTTATGTGTCATCTTGAGATAAGGGCAATCTTTGGTTACTTTTACCTGTGACAGTAGGTTTAGGGTTAAAGTTATGGGAGAAGTGCTATAATTGTGGCTGCATATTGCAGATGGTGTTTTCATAAGAACCATTTTTCATAATTATATTTTTCTTTCAAGTTATGCCTGATGATTGCAAAATCACAATAGCAAAGTAAATTTTGATGGAGTAGATTTGATTGTACTGACTTCAGGCCTTCAAAATAGAGTAATTCCAAATTGCTTGGCCAAAAGGTCATAGTTACCATTTAAATTCTTATCGATGGCTGAGAAATATAGAAATCTAGAGCTGAGGTTAAGGTTAGTGTTAATAGTGATCAAAAAATGAGGAAAGAGGTACAATTTTTGGTGAGCTATTTCTAGACCATAGAAATAAAATGTATGAGCCAAGCAGCTCACTATTGTTTCTACAATGTGATGGTATGGCTGGAAAATAAGCAGTAATCAGGGTTAGAATTAGGGTTATGGTTAGGATAAAACAAATAATCATGGAAATATTTAAAATTTGTATGGTGGACTGTACATAGAAGAAAATCAGTTCTGCTTCTACATGAGGCTTAGAATATTTCTGTACCCTTCAGTTTTAGGGTCTTACAATAACTTTTTAAATGTCAACTTTAACAGCCAGCTCTACCAGAGTTAGGGGTAGGCTTAGACTGGGGATGTATCAATCCTTGCATTGTGTGCGGGCCACAAGTATAAAACATGGGCTTAAATTGTATGGGTGAAAGTTATTTTCCTTTGTCTCAGGTTTGGTTACTATTTCTGTGACTTCTATGAGCAAAGCTTGTGTTGCAGTTAGATTTTTAGTGAGCTTTAGGGATGATCTAGCTTTAGGGTTTCCTAAAATGAGCAAATGAAAAGTTATAGGATTTTAAAAACGGGATCATAGTTACTTCTTTCAGTCTCTGATTGGCTGACAGAACAGCATTGCAGAGCAGAATAGGGGAGAGGGAAGAAAAGACTTAGATTATTTATGGTACAGAAATGCAAAATGAACTTTAAGATACTTCTACCAATCATTTCTACTTTTATTTTATGCATGACTACCAGTTATGGTATTAGTGAAATCCATCATAAGCATAGGGTTAAAAAGATAAGGCAGGAAGAGGTCTATTTGATAAAATACTTATAATAAATTGGCAAAATATAATTAGTGCTGACAGTGACTTATGATTATTTTGCTATTTCCAGAAAAGCTTGGCAACAGTGAGTAGAGCAAAGTTACACTAAAGGCTGGGATTAATGTTAAGCGTTTGAGAGAAAGGAATAAATGAGGAAAAACTTTCTCCTCTTTCCTATCTTCTCAGAAGAGTTGTGATGCTTTTAAAGATCTGCTTATAAAGGTGTCATGGGTTCAGCAGCAGCAGTCATTTTTCTTTAAGCAGTAGCTGGTGTAGCACTGTGTTGTGGATTTCGGCTTGGGAACAGTGCTGATAGCACCAGTGTTTATATTTATGGCTTAGAATGTTTAGGCTGGCAGAGGACTTTTGGAGTTTCATGCTCTGCCAGGGAGGAGGGGAGCTGGGAAG
>JASSUY010017162.1:0-11862 GCA_032466535.1 Forpus xanthops
GAAGAAATTCTTTACTGTAAGGGTGGTGAGGCACTGGAATGGGTTGCCCAAGGAAGTTGTGAATGCTCCATCACTGGTGCTGTTCAAGGCCAGGTTGGACAAAGTCTTGGGTGACATGATTTAGTGTGAAGTGTTCCTGCCCCTGGCAGGGGGGTTGGAACTAGATGATCTTAAGGTCCCTTCCAACCCTAACTCTTCTATGATTCTGTGCTTCTATGTGCAACACTTTCTAGTTGCTCGACTGTATCCTGAAATATTAAGCCTTTCAAATGTGACATGATAGATGAGAACAATTCTTTCTTAACTTGCCACCTTTATTTCCTTCTGAGTTCAGAAGGACTTCTAGAAGCCAAGGTCAGTCTTGAGCCATACGAAAAAGAAAACTAACCATAATTCAATTTGTCATAGCCTTTTCCTTTTCATCACTGCTTTAAAAGCATGTATTGCACTATTATCTCTACCATTAAGGAAGCTGGAGTCAGGCTGATACTCCTCCAGCACTGTGGAAGATTATTTTCACTCTGTTGTGTTTAAACTGAGATATTTTTTTTTTTAAACATCTTTTTTAGAAGGAGAAGGAAAGGAGGGGAAAAGAAAGGGGGAAGAAATCTATCTAAATTACTGCTAGGTAATTTCCGTTGTATTACATCCTTTTTCTTACCCTTACTGCAAGGAAGATGTTCATTACTGTGAAGCTTTACACTAGGGAGTGTATCACGCCTGAGGCAGCACCATAAGAGCTCTCTCCGAAAAGAGAGAGGCTTTCCATGAACATGATGGCAAAGTGCTTCTGCTAAGGGAGAATTTGAACAGGATGACTGAAAGATGACTGCTCATCAGCAAGCCAGTCCAGCTTACTGGGTATGACTAACTTATTGAAAGAGAACTTAACTGCTTTGTGCACTACCAGCACCTTGGCTCTTCATGGCAGAACAGAGCCTCTGGTTTGATCATGAGTTGCTATTCACCACAAATGCTTGATCCACAAATTTACTTTGGTCTGTGCAATGCAGGAGACTGGAGTCTTTGGTCACTGATGTCCTTAGGTGGTATTACTCAATGAAACAGCATGTACACTTGTAATGAAAATGGCTAGCTGCTGTCACTGTGTTACATCTTTTATGGACTGAAACGAATTAAGTTCCCCTGGATGACTGTCCTGGGTTCAGCTGTAGCAGTTATTTTTCTCCTTCTTAGTATCTGGTGCAGTGCTGTGGTTTTGACTGTAGTCTGAGAACAGTGCTGATAGCACACCAGCGTTTTAGTTGTTGGTATGTAATGTTTACTCCGATCAGGACTTTTCAGTTTCATGCTGTGCCGGTGAGGAGGGGCATAGGAAGCTGGGAAGAAGCAGAGACAGAACACCTGACCCAAACTAGCCAAAGGGGTATTCCATACCACAGCATGTCATGCCCAGTATAGAAACTGGGGGGAGTCACCCAGAAGGCCCAGATCACTGCTCAGGTCAGGCTGAGTGTCAGTCGGCAGGTCACTGGGTGATTTTTCTATCACAGTAGAAGAGTAGGGCAAGAGGTACATCAGTTACTTCCTAGTACTGGGATAGAAAATCAGTTAAATCTGGACTTGTCAATATGCTTACCCAAAGTGCTTGAAGGTTCCTTAGCACTTCTTATTCACCCAGGGTTACAGAAACGTTTCTGGGAGAAGCTCCAGGTTATACATGACCTTGTGGTTTCTAAGGAGCATCATCTGACAGTGATGTCAATGTTGATAACTGTCACAAATTATTTATAAGATCCTAGTGATTTACCACATATCCAAGAATTATGAGAGCTTAATGGGATGCTGACATGCAGCCTTATCTGGGAGGAGGAAGCCTTTAAATTGAATGCGGAAATGTGCCATTGTAGTTCCAACATGCAACCACCCAATTCCCCGTGTAATACTGGTACAAGTCTCTGGGAGGATATTTGACATTCTCCATGCTGAAAGGCAACACAGCACTTATACATCTTCTGTTTTATCACCACTAATTTGTCCCACATGCTTACCTATGCACAAAAGAGCCTTGCTGCCTCACTCCTGTTGGCTCATTCAGGTTTGGTTTTGTGGTGTTAATTCTGAACATACTGCAGTCTTTAAGTTGAATGGATGTCTGTTTGTCTCAGCTGCTGCTTAAAATACAAATAAATTCATTAAGCTTGCTGTTTATGAATCACAACCAGCAGAAAAGTGCTATCCTGAAAGGTCATGTTCTTCAACACGTCTTCTCTGTTGTTAAACACTTAAGAGGAATATAAGTGAAGTGCCCCACTCCTGCTTATAGGACCAACACCAAAATTAATAAATGTTTTCTAGAGTTATTTTAGTCCTCTGTTCCCAGTAGATTCCAGCGCATGCCAGTCCTTTCTTCAGCCACTTTGCAACACTGCTGAGAGTCGTCTAATGACTGCAATTTCCATTGGTCCATGCCTGGCAGTCTTCAGGGCCAGGTTGGACAGAGCCTTGAGCAACATGATCTAGTGGGAGGTGTCCCTGCCCAAAGCCAACGGGGTTGAAACTAGATCTTAAGGTTCTTTCCATCCCAAACCATTCTGTGATTTTGTAATTTAAAGGACTTTATTTTTGGAAGACTTACTTTGGGTTTTTAGCGTTAACTGCTTTGGTATTGGTCTGGTGCTACCCATTAAGGTACCCATCAGTTGGTACTTTGTAAGCATTTCCAGAGCTGGAAGACCATGTTGAAAGGCTCGCTCGTGTAAGAAAATACGTAATAGTGTATGTAGAAGAACAGCGCCTTCCTAGCAGAAAGCATCTGTCTGTGGACACTGTCAATCTTTTGTTCATCAGTAGAAATGATGGAACAAAAGCCATGCGCTGTGTAAGCACTGAAACCACTTCCTTTTTGAGATTTTTGCCTAGTTTGTACTTGCCTAAGGTGAATTCCTGAAAACATCTTTTGTGCATCTGCTAGCAAGTGAAAGCTGGCAGTCACTTTCTGATTTCTTTCTGAAGCAGAAACCCCCTAATTGTACACTTCAGATCCTCAGTACTAGCATATCAGATGGACAGGGTTAAAGATTACTTTTTCAGTTTAAAGGACTGCACTGTGAATATCTGCTTCTATTGTATTTGAAGATGAGAAAGCTTTTTGTCCAAGCTGCAAAAATGTAAGGGTCTATGTAAAGCTCAATTATAAGAAAGGAAAGCAGCTCTGCACCGGGCTAGGGTGACAATGCAGATGACAGAGCAGTGCTTTGTGGCATATGACATTGGATAGCTTTGCTGAAGACCTGAATTTTTTTTCTTTTCCATTGAGCTGGGACTTGTGCATTCTTTGGGAAGGAAGAGGAGGGGTATTGGTGCCAAGTCAGAGGAGGAGGAATGTTTTGTGCAGTGCTGGAATCTGATAGATGAAACGGACCATTATTTCTACACCCTCACTCCATGTGCTTGACGTATAGGGAAGGCGCATGGGAATCAAAGCTTCCTTCACGTGCACTTAGCAAGAAAACATCAATTTTTCTTGCTGGTTAAGTAGCAGTGCATTAGGAGTCACTTAGTTTCAGTGCTCTGCAAACTGGGCACTGCTATGGGAAAAGTTGCATTGAAGGTCTAGTAATGGTAAAATTAATTTTTCATGTAAGGAGATACTCTAAAGGTGTCCTGGATCTGGTGTTTAAACCACAGTGAAAGGTTAAAAAGTAATTTTGACTTACAAAAATGTTTTTTACAAGAGTTTTTTGACTAGAGACAATGTCTGTGGATTGGTAATGGGATACGAAGGCATTCACCGCTAGGTCCCTGCTGAATCCTAGCCCAAGTTTAGTAGTGACCAAAAGTCATTACCACTGATGCATCTTCAGTGTTCTCTGCCAGATAGGTCAGCAGTTGCAGTTCAGGTTTACTCATTTGCCTCTCAGTGTTAGTGGCAGTCCTTCTAGAGCAAAGTCATAGTAGCTTTGGATGACATGAGAGTAGCCTGCAGAGTTGCTCAGTGTGCTGTACCTGTTCCTGGGTAGTGGTTCCCAATGTGTGATGATGTGGCACTTTTGACAGGTACTATCCTGTTCACTTAACATTAGGTGGGGGGAGGAGGGTTTAAGAGGTTGTACATAGCACAAGCCTGTATGTGTGTGACTAAGTATTCTCTAGGTTGTCTTTAATACCCATTTCTATCTCCTTGGTGGATTTATATAGCAAAGCAAATCGTGGAATACTCAGGGTAAGATTAAGGAGGTGAGGTAAGCTTTGGGAATTTTCATGAGAAATCAGACTTCAGTCTTGTGAAACTCATCACATTTCCACAGTGTCTTCCAAATTCTTCATGCTCCAGTCTTTCCAGTGTTGGTAGACCTCTTTCAATTCAAATATCCAACTTGTTTTTCAGTTTTCCAGCTATTTAGCACCACAGCATGTAACTCTTCTCACATCAGAGGGAAATGAGAAGTTTACCTTTTGTGTTAGAGTATGTATGCTGTATGTATGTTTTAATGGTCTTCCTCATTTTCACTTACTAATACTATAGGAATCCTCAGCTGAAACTGAGATACCAGTCAAAAGACGCAAATCAAAACCAGTTATGTTAGAAAGCATAATTTCCATCCTTATTAATGTGTATGAAATCTCTCCTTAGGTAGAGAATTTCTTTTGTATGGGATCACCATTAGCAGTGTTTTTGGCATTGCGTGGCATCCGTCCAGGAAACACTGGTAGTCAAGACCATATTCTGCCCAGAACAATTTGTAACCGCTTACTAAATATTTTTCACCCAACGGATCCAGTGGTAAGTTTTAATCTCAGTTGCAGTCTTTTACCTTGACTATTTCTAATACTGATTTATTTTCTGTGATAATGTGTGAGTTTCAAATGTGCATTTTCTGTCCCCAGAGACGTGAGAAATAATCCTTCTCAGTCAAGTTCCCACTTGTGTTTAACTTACTGACTTCCATTAAGCATCATCTGTTTTAAGACACTCTGCTTCTTAGTAAAGGTTTCACAAGCAGTTCATATGATCCTGTAGGAAAAACAAACACCATTTTTTAATCAGAGTCCTGAATAACAGATCGATAGAGGGTCAGATAGTACTTGGGAGAGTAGTAATGGTATAGCTTTGCCCTGTCCTTACACACTTCTATAGGCAGCCAGTGTTTGCCCTTATCAAAAGGCAGGATGCTTTAACTTTGATCTGCATCACCTTGGTAACTTCTTTGATGCAAGCATGATTTGCGATTTCATTCTGACTGTAGAATAGCAATTTGGGAATACTTTTATGTATATAAACTCTACTTGAATCTGGGTATATTCCAGATCCAAACATGCTGGTTCTGCTCAACTCAAGATCTCGTTCAGCTCAAGCTACTCCTAAACTAGAATTTTTCTGGGACATCTAGGACAGTTGGTCAAGCTGTAGTCTGTGGTCCCACTCTGCAAATAGTAGTTTTACTTAGTTTTAAGGCAAAGAAGTGCAGAATATTTTTTTATAACTATGTAAACAAAGAAAAGAATCAACAGAATTACTGTTTTTAAGTAAGCACACCGATTCATGGTTTGCACAGAGATCAATGAAGAGTCATCAAACAAAATGTTTACATAGCCAGTTCCTCGTTCTCTGCTATGTTGTGCAGAGTCAGCTTAACTGTAATTAAATTAAATTTGCTCTGTCAGTGCATAATAACAAACATCTGTTAACAGTAATGTGTGCGTTCATAACGTGTAGTTGAAGTGTGGCAGAAAAATGTGCAGAACTGAATGCATAAGCAATTGGGCAGCTAATACGTCTAGGCTGTGAAAATAAAAGGGAACCAGAATATAACAGCACTCTCTAGGCTTTGCTCATTACAGATATTTTGGATTTGGGGATGGATAGGACTTTATATGGAAGGAAATATGCTTTTTCAGTTTTGATACTCAGGATTTTCTTTTCTGTATTATTCTGCAGGCCTATAGATTAGAACCTTTAATTCTAAAACACTACAGCAACATCTCGCCTGTCCAGATCCACTGGTACACCACTGTAAACCCTCTACCATATGAGTGTATGAAGCCAAGTTTTCTCAACCCAACAAAAGAACCTACCTCAGTTACAGAGAGTGAAAGTGTGTCAACTGTACCAAGCCCAGCTACTTCACCAGTCATGGCTCGACGCCACTATGGGGAATCTATAACAAACATAGGCAAAGCAGGTATATTAGGTAATTGTTCTTTATTTCTTTTGGTTTATATATAGGACTTTCTTGTTGAGCTTCACCTCTCTGTGGTGTGGTGTTTGAGGTACAACCATAACCAAACTATTCCTGGCCGTGTCTGTTTGTTCTATATATAGGTGAATGGCTTGTTTTAATCCCAAGTGACATTTACTTTGAAGAAAACATAGTTTACATATGTCAGCGTCCAGGCTTGCAGGTAGAGGTTGTGTTAGTTTATGCTATTGTTGTCATATTGTTGTCTGCCTTATTGAACTAACATCCTGGTGATTTAGTAGTTTCCACTCCATGGAAAAAAAAAAAAATCAATTAAAGCTTGTTTTGTGACTGCATTTTCTGGTATTGGCAAATAGGAGAAAGATCACTCTGTGTAAACTATTACAGTTGCATTTAATTCAATATTTCAGACTAGGAAATTCAGGCTGTTTTAATATGAAGTCTCTCTCCTAGCTTTCTGATTCAAAATAAGCCCTGGTTTAAGTGAGCTTAAATTCACTTTCATTGGAGTTTATATTTGAGCATGTACTTGCAGTTTTTGTTGACTCAAGGCTTATGTTTAGCTCTCTCTGGGGGATTTGGAAGAAGGCTAATGCCAGGAATCCTTCCAATCAACTAAGTATATAAAAGCAGTTTAGTCCTTAAGTAGAAATACCTGATAATTTCAAAGCAGGGTTGCTTGTCGCTGTTATAGCAGTAACTTTAAATGTCTTGTCCATAAGGTGGCAGCAAAGTCGGCAGAAAACATCACATATCTGTTCGTAACTTTTGCAATCCTCTTCCTGAGCAATCAAAATACACCTTTTAAAGGATCATACAGCATTTCTAAATGTCTATAAGGGTAATGCCAACATAAGGACCCTTAATGACAGGAGTGTCTTAAACGTCCAGATGGGATTCTTGTGTGCAAAAGATGCTAACATTGTTATAAAGCATTTTTGTCCTGATCTTAGAGTTTTCATGAAAGGGGACTCATGGCATATCCTTAAATGTACCAGATTTCTTGCTGCAGAAGTGTTCTTATGTATTTTTCCCATAGTTGCAGTTTCCAAATTATAGTTTTTGCTTGTACGCTAGATTAGTCTCATGATAAACAGTGTACACTTAAGTCAGATAAGCTGTTCCCGCCCTAGAAAAGCATGAATAGTTTTTTCCTTCATCTGTCACTCAACTGTAATTGATGGGTGCTGCAGTGACTTTAATTTGTGGTTTGATTTCACTGCCTTTGTTTATGTTTTTTTCCTCTTGAATGCAGGAGCCGCAAGCATTGGGAAGGGCCTTGGCGGGATGCTTTTTTCAAGATTTGGTCGATCTAGTACAGCCACCCCACAGACACTCGAGGCAGGAAAAGATGGAGCCGAGGAGGATGACAAAAAGGCCATAGTGGCTGGGGAGCCCTTTTTACCACACAGCAGCAGCTCGAGCTTCCTCGAACCTGCAGGTTAGTGGCAAGTCCACTTTCCAAACCCTGTGGGGAAACAAGGCCATCACTGGGCTGCATCTGTGTGTTGTGGGAAGCTGGAAATACCGTAACAACATGTGCCACTATTTACTTTTGTTGGTTTGCTGTAAATTGTTAAATATAGAGCCTAGTGTGAGGTATCCTTGCCCATGGCAGGGGGGTTGGAACTAGATGATCTTAAGGTCCTTTCCAATCCTAACTATTCAATGATTCTGTGATTCTGTATTGAATCTATTCTTACATTTTGAGTATCTTAAGACTGTCCAAGGACTGACTTTTTGTTCTCCCTTTAATCTTTTTGCCTCTTAAAGGAGGTTTTATCTGTATGTATGTTTGTATGTACATGTGCACTACATATATGTATGCATTTATGAGTTTTGGCTAATGATATATGCGTACCAGTAGTTCCTAGGAAAAACAATACGGTTGCTACGGAGAATCTCCTCATCATTTATTGTAAAATGATTTAAATTTCCCCATACATTTGCAATTCTGAAGCAGTCTGGATTTCAAGGCTCATATGACTGAAAGCAGAAGCTGCCCTTGTCCTGATCTGAACTGCCCAGAACAGAAAGTGAAATTTTAGCAGCTGGGAGATTTTTTTTATTTTTTTTTTTAAGAATAGGTACTTCCTTTACAGAAACTCATACTTGATTTTATTTCTAAACTTGTAAGCTTCCCATTGACACTCTCACAAGATGGGGTTTTTTGCAATCTAAGGGGTCACAAGTATGTTGTATCTTGTGATAGCATTCATATGATACACTGCTGTCCGTTCATCACTGCTCATTTCAACAGATAGCTTGTCCAAGTCAGTATTTGAGGAAAACAGTGGCACAAGAGAGAACACTGTGCAGCTACTGATGAGATCCTTTTTGGGGAAGGGGGGGTGGGCATGTCCAGGGCTTTCTGCATGCTTCCGGCATCCCTCTTTGCTGAAAGCTTGTCCCTGCTCCATAGAAGGCGAACATGGAGCACAGGCCAACGAGGCAGTAAACTGAGTGGTGCAATCCACAGCCAAAGTATTTGCTACTGAGAGGGCAGCCACTCAGCTTGTGGGGTTTGGCTGCCTCTCAGGCTCCTGTAACGGCCTCTTATCAGAGGGAGATGGAATCATTCGGGGTGTACTTCCTGCACAGCAATTGGGTTTTTGAATATGTGCATCCTAGTGGAAATGACTGTGGTCATCTCCTAGTATTCAAAGGCTCTGACTCCCTCTCCTCGCTGCATTTCCAACACTCCTGTGCAAACACAAAGGGATGTCATTCCCTGAGCACTGCTGTGCCATGAGTGCCAGGGCAGTGCTTGTGCGCTTTATGTGCTGTTTGAGCCAAGAATTAAAATTCCTTGGAAAACTGTCTTTGGTAAATGGCTGCGTTTTTTTACTCAATATGGGGTTTTGGCTTTTGTAGCTAAGCAGGCTTTTAGTTTTGTCCTTTTTATTCTATTGCTCCTCGTTGAGATTTTCTAACCACTAAAGTGCCTTAACAATAGGTTAGCCAATGGCCCAGTTAAATATGCAGTGAAAATTGCTTTAAATGTGGTATTAATCAAAGCAGCCATTGAAATGAAAGGATAACTGCTGAAATATATTTGGAATAATCTGGAAATTAAAAGGGCTAGTGCTGCGTAGGGATGGCTGGTTTTCAGAAAGGGCTTGTAATATTGGGTGTAGTCTGCATGTAGAACCTCTAAAGATGCAAGAAGTCCATTTATTTCAAAATGTCACTGAAAGTCAGTGTTTCCTAATGGGGCCTCAACATTTGCTGGATACTTCTGCACAGTGAACATAGACTGTATAGTATAAATAAATGTATTTATATGTATTTATATAAGGAAAAAAGCTGCTTTAAAAAAATCCAGGGTTTTCCAAGCTTTAGATTTAATTATCCCCCTTTTTTTTCCCCTCTGAACTAAGCACTCTTAAGTCAGGTTTGTGCTAAATGCATGTGCATAAAAGAGTATATGCACATCTAAATCAACTGTACTTTTTAATAATGAATGTACTATTAAATGTAAACAGAGGTATTTTATGTATTTGTCACAGAACAAATAAATTGAACCTAAATGAAACTTAATGTTCAAACTCAGTTAAAACTCTTCCTGTAAATACCAACTACAGATTTGGGATGTCATATAGTTTTGTCACTACACTGCTGATTCATAAACTTTATGGTCAGTGATCCAAGATGCATAATCACTCACCTAATGAAGGGAGGGCACTCAATCTCGAGTTGTTCCCTTGAACAGCATCCTGACCCAAGGGGAGCATCCCCAGCTGCAGCCCACTGCTCCAAGGAGGACCAGCTCCAAATGGCTGCCCGAACGGCTCCATTTCTGCCCTTGGTTAAATCTGAGCTGTGGTCAGACATGGTCACGTAGCCGTCCCTTAGCTCAGGATCCAGCTTCCTTATCTTTGTATCCGCTGAGCACCACCATGAGGGTGGGACAAGGGCAGTGCACACAGGAGCCCTCCCAGGCTCTTGTCTGTGGCGGGGAGCTTTCATGGGCTTTGGTTAGGTCTTTGTGAGGGCAGGTGTATGTGCCACAGTACTTTATATGCAAGTGGAATCAGAACCCAAAGCTTGTGAAAACCTTGCTGGTGTTTTTTCTTCTGCTGTCATACAATTCTAACACGATTTTTGTTTCTTGTTCAATTTTTAGTGGAACTGGAGCACAGGATTGATTTCGAGCTCAGGGAAGGTCTTGTGGAAAGCAGATACTGGTCTGCAGTCACATCACACACTGCCTATTGGTCATCTCTGGATATTGCTTTTTTCCTTCTAACTTTCATGTACAAACATGACCAGGAAGATACAGACAAATCCAGTATGGATGCTGTTTGAATTTTTGACTGGAGATGGTGCAGGATGGGAAAGGAAATTTTAAAACCAGTGGCACAAAACTGATGTTTTACTGTTAGGCTGTAGTAAATAGGGCATGGAGGTTTCAGGTTTAAATGCATGTTTGGATTTTTTCCTACTTCTAAGGAGCAAAAATTATTTGTATTTAAAAGCACTTTATAGTTTTAAACATTTTGCAGTGCTTAATTAGACCTGACATGATTCCAAATTCTTTTCAACTTTGACTGTATAAAAAGCCAATACAATGTGTAGCATCCTGTAAGCACAGTTGTGCAGTGTGCTTGGGTGACATACTTGTTAATGACCATAATTGCTGTTCAATTCAATGAAGTATAAAAGTTCAGTTGATTAAAAAAAGATATTAATTTGCATTAACAAAAATATATGTTAGATACAAACCTAAAACTGCCATGTTCTAATGTTTTATGTATCAGTTAATAACAAACGGTGGTATCATTTCTAGGGCTTTATTCAGCTCCACATCCTATTATCCACAGTACCATTGAAAGGCCATTCTGACTGCTGGCTTCTGAGGGAATATTATACGTGACACATCTAGAAACTAATGCTGAAAAAGCATGAAGCAGATATTTGAAATACTGTAATTATAATTTATTATTATCTCTAATTGTTTCATTTTATTCTAGTGTATAAAACATGACTTTTTTACAGGTTTCTTTTGACATAATGTAAGAACCACATTTATTTTCTACAGTGTGAAGACTTTTCCTCAGAAATACATATCTTTGTACAACTATTCAAATGAAAATCTGGCACTGTGGCACTCTTTAAGTATTTTTTCATTAAAAATAAATGTTTGTGGTTTCACACAAATGTCATCAGTCACATTCTTCACAAAGGTAAGTATCTGCCTTTGTTTTTTAGGTCCCAGGTGTTTCTCAGGTACATTAAGGTTTTTACTTCACATCAGGCTTGGTTTGATGAGGATCCACTTATCTTTTGCCCACCATTATTAAGCGAATCGTAGAATCATAGAATAGTTAGGTTGTAAAGGACCTTAAGATCACCTAGTTCCAAGTGCCCTGCCAGGGGCAGGGACGCCTCCCACTAAACCATGTCACCCATGGCTATGTCCAGCCCGGCCTTGAACACCGCCAGTGATGCAGCATTCACAACTTCCCTGGGCAACCCATTCCAGTGCCTCAACACCCTTACAGTAAAGAATTTCTTCCTCAGATACAATCTAAACTTTCCCTGTTTAAGTTTGAACCAATTACCCCTTGTTCTATCACTACAGTCCCTCATGAAGAGTCCCTCTCCAGCATCCCTATAGGCCCCTTCAGACACTGGAAGGCTGCTATGAGGTCTCCACGCAGCCTTCTCTTCTCCAGGCTGAACAGCCCCAACTCTC
>JASSUY010017164.1:0-12874 GCA_032466535.1 Forpus xanthops
GGGCTGCAAGTGCACACTGCCGGCTCATGTTCATTTTCTCGTTGACCAACACCCCCAAGTCTTTCTCCACAGGACTGCTCTGAATCTCTTCTCTGCCCAACCTGTAGCTGTGCCTGGGATTGCTCTGACTCAGGGGTAGGACCTTACACTTGACATGGTTAAACTTCATCAGGTTGGTGTCTGCTTTTATTCCTTAGCAATGAGTCTGAAAGAAGAGTGGCACATGTTATTTTTCATTTTAATGTATTCTGTATTTCAATGTCTAAATTAAAAATCCTTTTGCCAGAGTTTGAACTAAAAAGTGATTGCTAAAGATTTCAAGGTTTCAACTTACAAATTTCAAAATCAGAAGTCCTGACAGAAGGTCAATTTCTTCTGAAGAACACATAATTTACAGTGCCTAGTCTGGCTCAAAGAGGAAACAATAGTGTCATTGCTATTTTCTCTAAAGCAGCAGCTGTCTTCCTAATCATTTTGCAGTTCAGCAGAGGAATATTTAGACTAGAGTGGTAAATGTTTGGATATTAAGATTTTCTTAGGTAAATAAAAATGTATCAGGGAAACAATATTTAGATAAAATATTTATATAACAATGGACCAAGACATCCTTGCCAAAATATAGACTAGTTGTGCCAGACATGTGCATATAATAAAAAAAGTTTGCAGTCTGAAGGAGAGGTGTTAATGGGTTTCAAGCTTGTACTCAAGACGCAAGTAGGGAAAGGATAAGGGATGAGGTATTCATCAATTTTTTTGCTCAGTCTCCACTGGCAATCTCTCTTCTCACACCTCTCAAGTGGATGGACCACAAGACTTGGGACTTGCAGAGCAAAGTCCCTCCCACTGTAAGAGAAGATCAGGTTCATGACCACCTGAGGAACCTGAATAAGTCTATGGCACCTGACAAGATGCATCTCAGAGTCCTGAGGGAACTCGTTGAAATAGTTGGCGGATCATCCTCCACGATATTTGAGAAGTCATGGCAGTCAGGTGAAGTCCCTGGTGACTGGAAATAGGGAACACTGGACCAATTTTTAAAAAGGGTAGAAAGAGGACCCTGGGAACTATGGACCTGTCAGCCTCACCTCTGTGCTTGGGGAGGAAGATCATGAAACAGATCCTTGTAGAAGCTATGCTAAGGCACATGGGGGAAAGGGAGATGATTCAAGACAGCTAGATTCAAGACATGGCTTCAGCAAAGGCAAGTCCTGCCTGATCAGCCTAGTGGCTTTCTCTGATGGAGTGGCTACATAAATTGACAAGGAAAATATTGCAGATACCATCTAACAAAACCTTACACAGCTGCTCTTTGGAAGATAAGAAGTACTCAAAATGCTATAACAGACTTGTGAGTGTAAGTGCAAGGAAGATGTTCTTTACTGTGAGGGTGGTGAGGCACTGGAATTGGTTACCCAATGAAGCTGTGAATGCCCCATCCCTGGCAGTGTTCAAGGCCAGGTTGGACAGAGCCTTGGGCCCCATGACAGGGGTATTGGAACTAGGTGATCTTAAGGTCCTTTCCAACCCAAACTGTTCTATGATTCTATGATTCTATCTGGACTTCTGTGAGGCCTTTGACAATGTCAGCTGCAATATCTTTGCTTCTAAGTTGAAGAGATACAAATGTGATGGGTGGACTGTTTGGTGGATAAAGAGACAGTTGGATGGCTGCATCCAGAGGGTAGCGGTCAACAACTCAATGTCCAGATGGAGATCAATGACAAGTGGTGTCCCTCAGGGGTCTGTATTAGGACCAGGACTGTTTGAGATCTTCACCAGTGACATACACAGTGGGATTGAGTGTAACCTCAGCGAGTTTACAGGTGACACAAAACTGACTGGTGCAGTTGACACTCCCAATGGATGGGAAGCTATTCAGAGGGACTTGAATAGATTTGAGAAGTGGGCCTATGTGAACTTCATGAGGTTCAACAGGGTCAAGTGCAGGGTCCTGCACCTAGGTCAGGGCAACCCCCTGTATCTGTACAAGGGGATGAAGAGATTGAGAGTATCCCTGAGGAGAAGGACTTGGAGATACTGGTGGATGGAAAGCTGGACATGACTCAGTAGTGTGCTCTGGGTCAGAATCGGCCAGAAGGCCCATCCTGGGCTATATCCAAAGGGTTGGCCAGAAAATCAATCCTGGGCTATATCCAAAGAATTCATTGAATCATAGAATCATGGAATAGTTAGGATTGCAAAGGACCTTATCATCTAGTTCCAACCCCCTGCCATGGGCAGGAGCACTTCCCACTAAACCATGCCACCTAAGGCTCTATCCAAACTGGCCTGGAACACTGCCAGGGATAGAGCATTCACAGGGGTGGAATATTCACAACCCACTCCAGTGCCTCATTACCCTTACATTGAAGAACTTCTTCCTTATATCTAACCTAAACTTCTCCTGTTTAAGTTTTAACCCATTAACTCTTGTCCTATTACTGCAGGTCTTAATGAAGAGTCCCTCTCATCATCCCTATAGGCCCCCTTCAGACACTGGAAAGCTGCTATGAGGTCTCCATGCACCCTTCTCTTTTCCAGGCTGAACAGCCCCAACTCTCTCATCCTATCTTCATACACGAGGTGCTCCAGTCGCCCATCCTCAGGGCCCTCCTCTGGACTTGCTCCAACAGTTCCATCTCTTTTTTATGTTGAGGACACCAGAACTGGACACAATACTCCAAGTGAGGTCTCAAGAGAGCAGAGTAGAGGGGCAGGATCACCTCCCTCATTCTTCTGGTCACACTCCTTTTGATGCAGCCCAGGATGCAGTTGGCTTTCTGGGCTGCAAATGCACACTGCCGGCTCATGTTCATTTTCTCGTTGACCAACACCCCCAGGTCTTTCTCCACAGGACTGCTCTGAATCTCTTCTCTGCCCAAGCTGTAGCTGTGCCTGGGATTGCTCCCACTCAGGTGTAGGAGCATGGTTAAATTTCACCAGGTTGGCATCAGCCCACATCACTAGTGTGTCAAATTCCCTCTGGATGGCATTCCTTCCCTGCAGCATATCGACCGAACCACACAGCTTGGTGGCATCAGCAAACTTGCTGAGGGTGCGCTCAATCCCACTGTCCATGTCATTGACAAAAATGTTGAACAAGAGTGGTCCCAACACTGATCCCTCAGGGAAACCACTCGTTACTCATCTCCAGCTGGACATTGAGCCATTGGCAGCAACTCTTTGCAGGAGGCCATCCAACCAGTTCTTTATCCACCAAGTGGTCTATCTATCAAATTGATGTCTCTTCAGTTTAGAGACAAGGAATTGGCCAGAAGGCCAGTCCTGGGCTATATCCAAAGGAGCAGGTCAGGGGAGGTGATCCTTCCCCTCTACTTTTCTCTGATGAGACCTCACCTGAAGTACTGCGTCCAGTTCTGGAGTCCTCAGCACAAGAAAGATGTGGTCCTGTTGAAGCGGGTCCAGAGGATGGCACAAAAATTGTCAGAGGACTGAGCACCTCTCCTATGAAGACAGACTGAGAGAGTTGGGGTTATTCACTCACTGCTTCCCATCAGCAGGCAGGTGTTCAGCCATCTCTGGGAAAGCAAGGCTACATCATGTGTAACAGTTACTTAGGAAGACAAAATGCCTTAACTTCGAACTTTCCACACTTCCTCCTTCTTTCCCCAGCTTTATGTGCTGAGTGTGACACCATATATTATGGGAATATAACCCTTTGGTCAGCTGGGGTAAGCTGTCCTGGTTGTGTTCACTTTCAACAACTTGTGCACCCCCATCCTACTCACTGGTGGGGTGAGGAGCAGAAAAGGCCTTGACTCTGTGTACGCACTGCTCAGCAATAGCTAAAATGTCCCTGTGTTATCAACACTGTTTTTTAGCACAAATCCAAAACACAGCCCCAAATCAGGTACTATGGAGAAAATTAACTTTATCCCAGTGAAAACCAGCACAATGGCCTGTAAAAGTCCCTCCAACCCAAACTGTTCTAGGATGCTAGGATTCCATAAGATAAATTTGATTATGTTGGAAGCATTGGAGGTCATGTTATTGTGTGTAAAGTGGCCCCTGAATGGAAGTATCCAGATGTTAAAGAAAAACTTCTAGCTCATTGGCATCTATTTCCCTAAGGAAATTGAAAAAATAGTGCTAACTTATACCCATTCATTATGCAGTTAGAAAGCAACTTAAAGGTTGACAAGTTCTACCTCTTCCCCTCTGGGGAAAAATAAACATAATATTAAAGTGAATGCCCTTCCAAGGTTCTTACTTAATTTGAATGTCTTCCTTATTCCAGACTTTTACCAAAATGCTGATTACATCCTAGTGAAGCATTGATAGTAAACCTGAACACTCCTTGCAGCATTATCAAGACAGATTTCTCAAGCTGTCACCCTATCACTGGACAAAAGCCCTCAGCTAGACAAAACTTGATTTGTGGGAAAGGCGATGTTAAAAGCCCTAAATTGGCGTTAAATGGAATCAGAATTGTTTGCCTCTTTTCATCTCATTGAACATGCAGACTGTTTGGCTGTGTTTATACTGCTGAGTTGATTCAAGCCTTGAGGCTGAATAGCACTGACTGGCTTGTGTCCACACTCCACAGGATCAACTCCCTCTACAACTGACTTCTCTTAGTGACAACTGAAGTAGTCTAAAGCAGAGTCAAGGAGAGGAGGAATTGAGCAGCGTGAATGAAGTGTGAATGCCTGAGTTCATTACCTGGTCTTCTTTTGCTGAGCAGTGTAGATACACCCTGAAATAAAAAATATCAAATTACTGTGAAATCTTAAAAACAAGCAACAAGGGCGATAGTGAGGATGTATCCATTAGATATGTGAGTCCATAGAGGTGCACGTCACAGCCTAGGAAGAGGGATCCTCTCTAGGATTTTCAGTAAAATTAATGTCTGATGAAGCAAAGCATATACTTATTTCTCAAGATCATGGTCACAACAATCATGGATCACGAAGAACTCTGCTGCAGCCATGCATATGAGGATTACATACACATTGGCATAGCCTATGAGACATGCCTGCCTGTACCCACGGGCTGGCTACCTCTCCTGCAGGTACGTACACACACATACACATACATGAGACAAAATTCATATGCACACACATATATATACAGATAGATACATGAAATAGAGCCATCATTGCTCTCCAGTTTGTACGAAAGCAGCTTGCAGTATAGCACCCAGTATAATTTTAAATTGCTACTAAGAAATCGTCCCAACAATGGAGCTATTGATTTAAGTAAGGTCCTTTTAAGATGTTGCCCTGGACTGCTGGTGGGAAGCTGCTTCGCAGGTCGACAGATATGTCTTTTTGTTGTGTAACACCAAGGGTGGCTTAGGACATGAGGCCGTCTGAAATCCTGGTTAGTCTGGGAGAAGCCAAATCCAACATGAATCACACTTATGCTGTATCTTCATGCAGCGTGACGTGGGACACTGGCACACACCATCTCTCAGCCTCTGCCTAGCTCCTCCCAGGCCAGAAACAACTGTGCTTGCTCCAGAGTGGAACTGAAGAGTGAGCTAACATTTATGCAGCAGGGTCATTCAGGAGGTAAGACTTGGGCACAAAACTCTAGTGTTCACCAACAGGACAGTACAGATGTACTTTTTGTTAACTTAATTTGAGACAGCATTTTTGTTATATCTTCTATCTAGAGTAACCCAGACCTTTATAGCAGTGTTGGTCAGGTTGGAGTGGGGAAATTATTTAGATAACATCAAAAATTCTGCCTTGAAAAACTGAGTCAAGAGTCTAGGAGGGTGTAATAACAGAACTCCAGTTCAGTTTAATATTGAATATGCTATTGCAATATATTGTTTTCACTCTATGTACTCACAGTGTGATATAATACTGAAATCCAGCCAATTGTCTAATATTGATGGCCAGATTATCTTTACTGAAGTTAAACCATGTCCTAGCACAGAGATGATCTGCCTGCCTGATGGAAACCGTAACCCACATTCACACAGCAGTATGCCTAAGCCAATATATTTCATTCGACTTTTAAGCCACCTCTACGGCTACACTGGAAACATGCAGTAATGCAAGGAATGGGCTAAGGCATTGAGCTGTGAATGGTCTATGCAATTTAACCCTGATGTGATATGGACTGTGCCAGCTAGCCATTTCCCAGACAATGTCCAAGCCCAGCCGAGGCCCTTGCACAGTCCTGGAACTCTTCCCAAATGCGATCTGAACAAAGCCACCTGCTCTAGGTGGAAAGAGAGTTTAGTTATATGATTGCAAGTTGTAGAATGCTGCTTGCTTTTGGAGCTAGATAATTGGCTCTGGTCTATTTTATTTACTGATAAAGATGTAGCCAAACTGATCCATGCAGACCCAGCTTAGCTTCTGTACACCCAGTGAGCATGTTAAGAATTAAAATGCAGAGATTTCAAACTTCCTTGGTTTAGGCTTGGAAACAGACTTTTTATATTTACTTATGGAATCCCAATGCTTCAGTTACTAGGATAAAGGAGAATTGACTGCAAGTGAACAAAGCTGTATCTACAGGGACACAACCAGTTTGGTCAGGATATGCCACGGGTGCATATGCTTAGGTGAACTTCAGCTTCTCATGTTTTACATGCTTTTGTAGGTAACTTGGGTAATCTCATTTTAAGATCTAGCTAAAAACCCTCAAAAAACACAACAGTATGACAAGAGAAAAAGTGAAGAAGTCAGTAGACCACTTCTGTGTCTGCCCATAGGTCATCTACCTTCTACACAGTGCCTGTGTCTGAGCTAGTCTCTGAGTTCTTTCAAGTCATTAGAGACATGTAGATACTTTTAGAGACTGATTCATCTGATCTATTTTAGTTATTATAGGGGCAGATGAATTGAACCTTAAAACTGTCTACTTCTCTCCAGTTGTTATAAAGGAAGCACATGGCAGTTATCTCACACATAATTTCTACACATCTTCAGGTGGCATAAAAAACCTTCAAATTCTTCACTCTACAATGTTTACCATTTTCTTCAAACTTTTTGAATCAATTTACACACAGCAGCAGTAGACCACCAGGTTGTAGATATCATGGTGGCTGGGCAGTATAGGTGCGGACCTTGATGGGTTGTGGGTGACACATGGTGGCCTGGGGGCAGCTCGGGGCCCTCCTTGACACCCGGAAAACACAGTGGCCAGGACCTGGTGGGACTTGGGCTCTGCTACAGCTGCAGATTTATGGCATGTTAAACCTCCAGCTACCCAGCTGCCAAAGGAAACATGAGCAGCCACAGTAGTTAGGTTCTTTATAGGAAGTGAATGAGCACTAAAGGGCCATCTGATACCCCACATGCTAATGTGTGAGTACTGTGTTATTAAGAACAAAAGAGATCTGAAGAGCAGACAGAGATGTTGCATCTAGTACTTCTGCTTTTTAAAATATGCTAATAATTTCATCTTCCTTAACACTTCAGTTTTTCCCTTCCCTAGCAAAACAAAAAAAAAAGCCAACAAACTCAAGAGTAACTTCTGGACTCATCTGGTTTAATATATTTTGCATATAATAATACCAGAAGGATCTTAAAATGTTGTCTTAATTATAGACCAGATGTTGTACGCTGTGCCAAGCTAAACTGATAGAACTATTCATGGCTGTAAGTGCTGCGCCATGAAGTTACGTGTTTGTAGTCAGCTCGCAGGGGAAGGCTAACATGGCTCCATACCACTCACAGAGAATTTTAACCAAGGCACACAGGGAAAATCTGTGTGATTTTAAGAATTATGCTATTTTTAAAGTCTCTTTTGCATGACTTCTGGAAGGATTTATACTTTGCTATTCAGGAACTGAAATAGGGATTTCCATTGGATTCATCTTGATCTGCTGCAATGTGCTCTGTACAGTTACTGCTTTTTTTGGGTGCTGTTCAAATGCTGGGTTTGTACTTGGTTTATAAACCATACCTGAGATATTATGTCCACCTGGAATGTGGACACCCAGTTTCCATTAAAATGACTGGGAACTTTGAATCCTGTCCCTTCAGGGGAGGCCTAAACTGAAAACAAAACAAGCTTATTTTAACTTCAATCAGAAATTTTTGAGATATTCACCTGTATAGCCACCATCTATGTATCAGTGTAGCCACTGTCTTGACATGCAGTTTCCTTGCTGGAAATGGTCTCAGTGTGGTGTTTATTGTAGTGCCATCTCCTCTCCTTTCCTGTTACATCCTCATAGCCAGAAGAGCATAAACCACCTACCATGTCTGTGGAAAGCGTGGGAGTGGATGGGTATTGTGAGCATACCAGGGATCTCTCCTTTTGCAAGTATGTATTTTCTACCCAATTACTTCTTCGAATATGCCCTAACAGCACATGAGGATAGCCTGGCAAACAGCACTGCTGTGTTTTTACTTCCAGTGCTACCCAGGATGAGGCTTGTGAGTCACAGCCCTGAGGTGGGCCAGCTCTTAGCCCAGGGCATTAACTAACATGATCCGGGCTGTGAAGCAGAGCTGAGCCATGGGGATGTAAATCTCCAGACACAGGGAGGATGGACAGAGGAAGCCTGTGACTCCTTAAGTGGTCTAGGGCATGTAGAGCCCAAATCTACATGTTCCTGCATATATGTGGTCTGAAAAATGATGTGCCTTTAAAGTACACCTAACAGATGACGTAACATGGAGCACACATCTGAGCATCACAGATGAGGTGGCCCTGGTTGCCTTTTGTGTAGGGGTCTAATGGTCAGAGCAGTTCCTCAGACACTGAGTTTGCCATAACGATTTGCTTTTACTAATAGGATCCTTTCTGCAAGCTTATATGTTTCAGAATCATAGTGTGTGGATCTGATGATGTGGTTCTTATCATTTTGGTTGAGTGTGAATACAATGTATGATTTATGAAAACACATTGTGGAGCTTGATTCCAAAGCTAAGGTCAGAAGTTTTTGCATAGCGTCCTCCTGCATAAACTCAGCCTTGCTTTTCCCACTCTGGGGATAGGTCCTCAGAAACACAAAAATGCACTTTTCAGCAGGGTAGCTTGGTGATCAGCTGGTAAGTGCTGCAGTAAGAAGCTGTGAATGGAGAGCTTTCCAAGAAGGGAAACAGAAGACAAAACATTTTTTTTATTACAGCGATTTAACATAGGATTCATTGCTTTAAGCATTGTTTCCTCAAATCATTGCACTTTGACAGAGCTTGAGTAGCTGGAATAGACAAAATCTTTTGATTGTGTTTTACAGCTCTTTGTAGCGAAGGAAGCGTAAAATGATAGAAATCAATAGCACTTGGATAGGAAAGTTGTAAAGGAGAACTTCCTTGATGGAAAAGAAGATTTGTGGAAAGTGTGGCTATTGTGGGGGATAAAGAATAGTTAATAAGGCGGGGGGGGGGGGGGGGGGGGGNNNCGGTTCACATTTTTCTGTCACTGAACGTTCAGCCAAAGGGAAAAAGGTATGGATTAAGCAGAAGACAGCCAAAGTTAGTTAAAGCTTATCATTCACGTATTGCCTTAAAAAATGTCGTCCATTTCTATCCTAATTATGCCATATTTGGGCTGTCTGGCATTCAGCAGCAAGTCATTAGCAAGATAAAAAAGCTGCTAGCACAGTGCAGTCTGAACCCTGACGGAAAAAGCTTACAAAACACTGAATAGGACAGAAAAAGTGAGCAAGATGTTCCTGGTTTCCCAGACTCACCAGAGAGCAGAGGTACATGATACGCAGCTGAATCCATTTCAAAATCTGTTTAACAAATGAAGGTAAAAAAACATGCTCTGCAGCTCTTCTGTAACAGAGAGGCTGGGAGGTGATTGGAAGGATGTTGCATTATTTCTTTTAATGGCTACAAGGGTTCAGGCAGAGGAGACCAGTCCAGCTACAGACCCACACCAGGACAGAGGGATGATCTCTGTTGCTAATTCAACATGAAAAGACTTGGCTGTTGCAACTTTATTGGGGAGAAACAGTCTTATTTTCACAGTATAAACTAAACATACCGAAGACATTGCTGTTGATCTTCACAACACCCACTTGCCCCATGCTACTGCTCTGTGCAGTGTTACTCTCTTTGTTTCTATGTATGGCGTGGCTGATCTAGGTTCCCTGCAGCAGTAGATACTCTTTAGCAGCATTTTCCATGATGTGGAGCTGCCATTGGAAGATTTGCCTACATGTTTCTGCTGCCCTGTCTCCTCACCTGCTCTCAGCTGTTTAATATATGCAAACTAGCCATCAGGTCTGGGGTTCAGCAGCCTCTCATCTAACGTGTTCATCAGCTGTCTGGGAGAACAGAGCTTATGGGAGTATTAGTACAGCACTCAGTATTTGACAGGACTGTGAATAACAGGCTGATTGCACTGTGTGCTTATTTATACCAGCAACAGCACAAAAGTCACTGCAGGTGGAACTGTGAAGTCAAATGCCTTGATAATGATAAACTGTCTATGTTTCACAGGAGAATGAAAAAGTGGCGATGACAGCTAGGTGGCATTTAGTGACTTTGAAGCCAGAAGACTCCTGTATTCCAGATATACTGTCCTTTAATCTCCTAAGAGCTGTGCTGGATTTTGCTGTGATCTGAGTGACTTCATCTTTTGCTGTGATACTCCAAGACAGCCTCCTGCTGAGGCAGCAGAATTGGACTGCAGGCTTCTGAGCCTGTTTTGTACTGGTCAGACTGGAAAAGGACCTCTATTTCCTTCTTACTGGTGGTCAGGCCAAGTTGCCCAACAGCATTATTGAAATATGAATTAATGTTCTGCATGCATGGTGACTGCTTGACTGTCAGTGAAGAGCAGGTTCCGAGCCATGTCTTTACATCCTTTTATTTAGCAGAGAGGCTCTGGGGTAGCAGAAGGAAAAGCCGTTCTCAGGGTTTTACTGTTATTCCACACTAATGGTTCTTCTGCACTGGAAGACCATTCTTTCAGTGATTATGTATTATTTGCAAATAATAAGCTATCTTAGAGTGACTCAACTGTGAGGGAACATAAATAAGTGAAAAGGCATTTTAAGCCGTGCCTCCACATATCTTTACATGTAGTAAGCTTGAGTGTGAGGTTTGATCCTGTAATCATTTTGAGACTTATTAAGGCCAGAAACATAAGCCATTGTAAGTGCAGATTGAGACCACTCTACGTTTGACTAGCTATTTTCCTGAGAACTTTCTGACCTAAGTGTGTGACAGAAGCTTTCTTTTTTAAATAACTTTATGAACGTTTGCTGGCATGGCAAACCAGAAGAGCAAGATACAATAGCCTCTTGGTATAAATCTCTGTTAATGAGATCAGGACTAGAAACCTCATTGTTCAACTCACATTCTGTCTGAACGCAATCTGCTTCTCAAATTATAAATCAGGGGCAAGACACTGTACCATTGTGTAACCCTACACCCCGGCTCTGGAATGTTTCCTAGTCACAAGAGGATTGTCATCATTTCATTTATGAGAGAACTATCAAACAGGCTTGGGCCATGTTTGGCCTACAACCCCCTCTCAAATGAAGACAAATCCCCCCTTCCTAGCAGGGTATTTTTGCAGCAGCAGCAGCACAGAAGCTTGCATTATAGTGTGCCACATCCTGAAATCGAAAAACAAAAGCTATTGTGTCTACCACTCTCAGAAGCAGCGCTAATTACTAAGGATTAAGAATTTGTTTATATATGGCCTATATATCTCCATCCATTTAGAAGACAAGCATACATATATGTAACAAGATCATTGAGTTGGAAGGTTTAGGTGTGTCTGCAGAGGCATACTGTGTGTGCAATCCTCTGCTGTCCCACAAGACCTTACAGCACATTCTGCTTTGGAAAGCAGATCCCTTCTGATGGTCACAGACAGTCAGAAAGAGGGACTTAGTCGCAGGGTTCGGTAATTCCGAGAGGTCTGAAGGACATAATTGCTTTCACATTTTCATCCAGTTTTCTAGCAATCCAAGAAAAAGGAAGAAGACTTACTCTATTAATTGTGGCTTAGGAGCTGTTGAAGAATTCCCAAGCTCATTTTCAGCTCCACCAGATGTAGGTCATGATACACTTACTAAAACATACAAGCTCTCTGTTCAGCCACGTCACCTTTCATTTCAGGTAGGACTCAGTCTGCAGGAAGGGAATGAGGATCACCCTCAGCAACCTGCTGTCTGCCTCCCTAATTCTGACTGCTGTTAAGAGTAGTATCATGAAAAGTTCATGTAAATACTTGTCCTTTCCCCCATACTCCTAAATGGAATCTCCCTGAGCTGAGAACATCTGTGTTGGTACTGTCACAGCAGCTGTGCAAAGCAGCACCGCACAGCTCTGTTCTCCAAAGGGAGTCCGTGGGCATGGGCTGGCTACCAAACAGAGGTCAGTGCTACAACATGGATACCTAAGAGAAAATAACTCTGGCAAACAGAACATATGATCTCTGAGGGTCATGTTTTCCAGTACCAAACCCTTTGCCTACAGCTAGAACAGTGTTCAGACCACTTAAATAGATCATGCAAATGATTTTTGCTTTTATTATTTGGCTACACTGAGAAATTAGAAGGGGAAATAATTTCTACTAGCAAGAAAGTATCAAAATTGATCAAGCTAATTTTAGTCTCAAAACATTATATTGAAGAAAAATGTCAGACTTTTAAATACAAACAGAAATATTTCAACTTCAGTGATTTTTTTTTTTTCTTTAACCAAAACACTTTGGTGAGTAGTAAGTATTTTCAGAGCATTTTCTTCTTCAGATATAAATGTTTTCATTTATTTCAGCTTAATGTCACAGTTCTACAATGACCATCAAATAACAGGCAATGACCCATTCTATTGGCATTTCTATCTGACTGCATCATGGCAGGGATGCCTCCCAGTAAACCATGCCACCCAAGGCTCTGTCCAACCCGGCCTTGAACACTGCCAGAAATGGAGCATTCACAACTTCCCTGGGCAACCCATTCCAGTGCCTCACC
>JASSUY010017164.1:14285-35712 GCA_032466535.1 Forpus xanthops
AGTAGTGATTTATGTTATACCTTAGTTACTGAACTGTTCTTATCTCAACCTGTGGGAGTTGCATTCTTTCAATTCTCTTTCCCATCCCCCCCGGGACTGGGGGAAGAAAGAGGGGGGAGTGAGTGAGAGAGTGACTGTGTGAGTTTGAGGGGCTTAAACCACAACACAACCCTACACCTGCAGCACCCTCATGGAGACACCACTGCCTCAAGAGCCAGCAGCAGGCAGAGCCTCTCCTTGTCCTGAAGAGAAGGCCCAGGTCCATTGCCTCTTGCCACCTCAGAACCCAGCTGCAGGCACTGGAGTGGCTGGTGGCTGTCAGTCTGTCATGTAGAGGTAGATAATATTCCTCCTGGCACCTTTTGCTGCACTGGCAATGGACAAGGTGGACCTGAGCAGGGGTACCATCACACCCTGCAAACTCATGATGGGGTGTAAAGATGGTGTTAATTCAACCCCTTTCTTCTAACCCTGGCCTTGCCCAGGCAGTGTCTGCCCTCATATGGCTCTGCTCCACTGCCATTTGTAGCCTATTTGGGACATTGTCCCTGGCTGCTGCCTTATATCCTAGAATAGTTAAGGTTGGAAAGAGCCTTAAGTTCATGAAGTTTCAGCCCCCTACCATTGGCAGGGACACCTCACATTAAACCATGCCACCCAAGGCTCTGTCCAACCTGGCCTTGACCACCCAGTTACCCTATTAACCTGTCCTGATTAAAGCTGGAATTGGTTTGTCATTACACAGCCCATCCTGCCACAGAAGACCTATGGAACTGCCATCTCCTGCTGAAATCTTGCCTTCATTTGACCCTGGAGCCTTACTGCTTGCTTGCAAGCCTCAGCTTTGTACAGTGCTCACCACAATCAAGCTTTCTGGGGCACTGCAGTCATATAAATAAAAGATTATGCCACAGGTAAATTTCCCCTGTAAATCCATGATTTATGAATGATGCAGTTTATTCAGCATTGCAGCTCAAGAAGCAAATGAAAATAAAGAGGGTGGCTGAATGTAAAGCAGCAAATTCCTTGAGAGAAGAAAGACATGTTTGCTTTTGTTGTGAAATATAAAAGTTTAATTTTATCCTTGAAATATGTTTTGTGCTCTGGTTTCCCTGTGCAACTTCATGTGACCTGTTGGCCTTTAGCCTTCGGCTTAAAGTACACTTGGTCACATGGGAGAGGAGATGTGCTGAGGATACATGAATATTTCTGGGGATCATTAGCATGTACAAGCATGGAGGTGTGCTTTCAACTCAAACCATCCCTACAGCATTCAATCAGGTTGAAAATCTGGCACAAAGGTGCACATTTAGAGCAGCTTCATGAGTATTTTGTGTTTAGGCTTTAATCTGGTTTTCATGCTTTCTTTTCATACTAAAATTTCATTGTAGAAATAATACGGACTAATTTCTTTAAAAGGCAGCAAAAGTGGTAGGCAAAGGAAAGAGATTTTGAAAGAAATTAAAAGCACACAAATTCTAGTATGTTCACATCTAAACTTATTGATTTTAACAGTCATTTTTCCTCCTACTTGAAAAATAAATTAAGCCTTTTATTTTATTTTATTTTATTTTATTTTATTTTATTTTATTTTATTTTATTTTATTTTATATTTCTAAATAAACTTCAACCAATAGGAATAAAAGCCCTTGTTGGCTCATTGCAAGTGCTCAGAATCCAGGAGCTACCTGTGAGTCACACACATGTTTTTGGTGCCTGAGAGTGATGCTGGCTGGATACCTAACCAACAAATAGCCTTCAGCATTGTCCAGAGAGCCAAAGTGATCTAGGGACAAGGTGATTATCTCCGATTTGAAGCCTATGACCCTAAAAGAAACTAATTTGAAAATATTTTCCTAGAAAAGTAAATGCCAGCACCTCTATTTGACTAAATTCCCAGTGTGTAATTGTGGAAGCTGACTCATGGGTTTTGCTTTTGCCACCTAAACTGGATAACAGGAGAACAAACTTGGTCAAGCTGGTGCTCTGGCTTGCTGACTAGCAGGGCTGGTTTTGATCCATGGCCTCCGGCATTTGGATTATTTGCTTTCCCCTCTCTTAATCTCTGTGGGGAAGCTTTTCCTCACTATTTAAATATTAAATCCTCACTGTACTGGAATGTCGCAGTGTACTGCATACAAACAGAGATGTAAGGGCTCAGTGTTTTCAGTGCAAACCAGTTTGGACTTCTATCTCAGAAGGCTTTTGTTCATTTGCTCTGAGGATACACAAATCTCTTTTGCTGGGAATTTTACACGTATTTGAGCACTGAAGTCACAATAAGCACTGACACCCATCAGAATCCTTTAGGCACGTTGACTGCAGCTGAAGCTTCCCTTTTCTGTCAGCAGTGTCAGGAGAGAGCAACAGTGATCATAAGACAACTTTCTGCAATATTGATGTCTAAATAGTTTATATTAACAGCCTCCAGACTGAAGTCTGCCTATCAGATTTTTCCTCCAAGGTGTTGCAATGCCTAACTAGAACCACATCATTAGCCCATTCTTCAAACCATTGTTTTGAAACAAATCAATTTTATCCTAATCCTCCTTTGTAAAAATTCACCTGCTGACTATTCACAACATATGTAGCTCACCTTATGCTTGGCTGATACAACACACCAACTCTAATTCCCTCATAAACTGTCTTTCTATAATGAGCACATTTTCCTTTTCTCTCCCTTTTACAGGCTGGTTACTTCCTAAGCAATGGAGGCACTTATTAAAGATAAAGGTACGATGATCTTGGTATGATGGGGAATGACAAAGTTTTAATAGTCACTTAGTTGCTTCTTTTTGGAAGGTATATTCTCTTCAGAGAAAGCTGTTCCCCTGGTACAGCACTGAGCCAGCTCCTGAAATACAACTCGCCTACACTCCTGTACACTGTGACCAAGACTAGCAACAACACTGAGTGGGGAACAGGCATATCCCAGGGGGAAATATCTTACATCCTTAGACAAATCTCACAATTCTTATTGTACAGATACAAACAGAAAATCAGGCATCTAATAGGGAGTTAAAAATCCAGAGAGTTAGTAATTTGCTTTTACTGCTTTTCTGATGCTGTGCACTGTATACACTTTCTACAGTTTTTTTATCAATGTTTGTCTACTTTGTACTGAAACAGCAGAGGAAGAGCAAACAGAGTAATTTAAAAAGTTACCACTCCTTAGCAACTAATTAACTCCACAGATTTGGGTACCATGTTAGTTAACTAAAAAAAGGCATTCAAGCTAGAACCAACATAACAATGCAGACAGGGGTTTTTAATTTTACAGTAAAGTGCATAATAAAATAAAGTTAATTATCCTAGAAGTCCTTACCAGACAATTGACCTTCATTATTTGTTTTACTGCTTTTGTCTTTATTTTGTTGCTAATTTTATAGTGTCAGATAGCACACATATTGCATAGAAAGTATGTTAAGGCGCAATATCCTGGAGTAGACGCTGTCAGAATCTTCTATACAGCTGCAGTCGATGGCTACCTGAGGTACTGCGGTACTGCCGGGAGGCTGTCACCGTCTGTGCCAAAGGCGAGGAGATACACTGCTGAATGCTCTATAGTAATACAGAGAATAATGAGGGGTTGGTATTACAGGATACAGTGTCATTCACACACATTACTGAGTGAAGATCTACACTTCATGTTGATGTTCTGAAACTAGGAGAGCTGAGATGGGTTTTTCCCTTGGTGAAGTAAAAATTTAAAATCCCTTTGCTTCTCATAGCAGAAGATTTGATGAAATCTCAGTCAGCTATACTTTTTCTGTATCTGAGAACTTGTGTGACAATAGTTTACTCCTATCAGCAAGAAGAATTACAGGTCAGTGCCTGGGATCTGAAAGTGTATGTACAGCTGCACACCTGTACATACATTACTGCACATTGAGTTTAAACACTTAAGTATATACTTGTAGGGAAAGAAGGGGGCTGAAATGTCCATCAGGGAACTTACACTTCCAGAGACTGGACAGCCTGAGTAATGTCTACTGTTTATACCTTATTCATGAATCAAAGATCTTGTAGATGAAGAATTAGAAGGAGAAAGCTTTTGTCACAAACCAGCCAGCCAAGAAGACTGACTACTGCAAGCCAGGAAAATGCACTGGTGGGGGAACAGCTCTTTTTTAAGTAGGATAGGGTATGAAGAAAGTTGGGAAATGTTTTAGTAAAACACAGATGCAATAAAGGTAGCGGTGTTACACTAATTACTGAAAAATACAAAATTCACAAGTTGTTTAGCCATAGAGAATTAAATTTAAAAGACAGGAGGCAGGGGAAATGAAGCTGAGGCTCTAAGTCACATCTAATGTTAGGATTCACAAGATAAGAGGTAATTATACGCTGAGCTCTTTTCACAGTCCCACTTCAAACAAGGCAATCATTTTGAATGTAGGAGCCTGGATTCTTTCTGGGCTTTTTCAGTCTCAAACTCAGTAAGTGGCAAAAGCCTTCTGTATAAAGAGAATTTTTCTTTAGCATTTTCGGTAACAGTTTATCCAGCAAATGAAATACGTGAAAGTATATAAAGTATGAAGTTTACAGTCATCTGTCTTTTCCTTGGTACAAATATATAGTAAAAGAGGAGACTGATAATACAGAATTATAAATACTAACTCCTGCATTATAAACTTCACATTTGAAGTGTAAATTTTATAATTCAGACACTAATCTGCCTATTCAGTTCTTTATATTGCAAATATAATTTGTTTCAAACTGACATATATGAAATAAAATACAAACATTTATTGAAGAAAGGTAATACCTGTCACTTATAGAACATGGCATATCTATAGGTCAAAGTTAGAATTCACTATATTACCAATAATTTTATATAACACCATGCATCACTCCCCTTTCCTCTCTACATTATTAAGAAATACAAATTAACTATGAGCTATATATAGTTTAAATGGACCACGACAAGTTATTATTCCTTAGAAGTTCTTGGAACCTCCTGGACTTTGCAAATGTATTCAGATTCCAAAAGGAAAATGAAACCAGAGCATGAGGCAGTCTGACAGAAACCTAAAGTCTGCTTACAGTATTACAAAGCTCATATGTGTTTGGCTTCTTTTGTAGCATAAATATAGATATGAAAATGTCAGGCCAATCAACACACTCATGTCAGTATTTTCAATAATATTATTATTATAAAATAAGCCAAGAAGTCAGTTTGCAGGAATGAAAGCTGAAAATCCTTAAATTAGATACTTACTAAAGGGGTGATTATCTGCAAAACATTTGAAGCAGATAGGTTTCTAGTAATGGCTTCTTGAAGATCTAAAAGTAGCATAAAATTAAATAAATATTATGTAAACCACATATACAATAGAAATACGATTCACAGTCAAACATTCAACACAAAACTTCCCAAATATGGAGTTTAACAGCACTATTCCTTTTTCCCCTACCAACAGTTGCTGAAGCATATGCTGTGTCTGTATTTTTAAGATTTGCAGCTAGATATTATTATCTGAACATAAAATTTAGTGTCAGTAAAACAAATCTAAAGCTAGAGGAAAGAATGGCAATCACCCTAACCTGGCAGAAAAAATTCCAGACTTAGACTGGTTGTGAGTAACTGTTACTCATGAAAAGGACTGTTACTAAGGTACACAATTTTAGCCACTTAATTTGTAACATGTAAAAACAAAGCCAAAAATTGGGGTTCAAAATGGTTATGGTTTAAAAAAGTAATGTGCTTACATGACATGAAAGTACTTACAACACTTTGCTTACTAACAGGTATCTACTTACATGTACTTACACATCCTGTAAGTCTACCTATAAAATTTTCCAGCTTCTTATTACCTATTTTAATCCCCAAATAATTAAGAAACCAAATTAAACTTCTGAGCTGCACTTTCATATATATATGTATTACATTAATTTTCACAGTTACGACATTTGCAATCAGTTAACTCCTATTATTCTTTCATTGTTTCATGGTCTTTATAGTTTAAATAGTTTTCTTTTCACACTTTGAAAACGTCAGCTTGCTTTCTTCCAGTTCTTTTGCTACATTTAACTTTGCCTCTTTCTCATTCCTTTGTTATTTTTACAGCAATTTATTTTCTATTTTCTCGTATTTCTCTTTTCATATCTATTTCCTTAACCCAAGCACAACTCCTCAATGACAAAAGATGGAATTCTTCACTTCTATTTTCCTGGAAGCAATAACTGTAAGCTATGATGTAATGAAATTCTGAACCACCTTGACAGGAGCAGGAATTGTAAGCTGCAGCTGCAGAAAGTTTCTAAGCAGCTGCAAAAATCTTTTAAATCTTTTACTCTGCTTGTTGCAGTTTACAGGAAACTGAACCCCTGCCCCTCAAAGTCAAGCAATCTACCATTTGATGCAGAAAGGTATGCATAGTGTGCAGAAGCTTAATGAGCACTGGTTTAGTTTGATTCCAGTCAGTAACGGGATAATCTTGGGTAACCAGGTCATGAAATGGTGCAGCTTAGAAGGAAAAGTAGTGAAATAATGAAACAAAATCAATGGACTTCCAGAAAGCACTCTTATAAATTCCAATAATTGGCATGTAAAATTTCATATGAAAATAGTTCAAGGAAAATGCAAAATTCAGGACAGTTGGCAGTTCCATAAACTGCAAAAGTGGCAAGCAGAAGTTATTCCAAGGATATGGGAAGCCAAGCAGTCCAGTGGAGAGACCACACGGACTAAGTCACAAGGTCCCCCTGATTTCAAGTACAGGATGGAGTACAGAAATACAGAAACTATGTCAAATCAATTAGTGTGTTTATCAAAGACCCATATGATCATTTAGATCAAAGCAAATACTAACAATTAGATAGAGTAGCAAGAGACAATAAAGTTTGTTCTATGGGTATGTTAGTTACAACAGGAATACAAATGAAAAGGGTTAGCTAACCAACCATTGGAGAGAAGTAGCTATCAAGAGCAAGCACAGGCTTTTCCTCACACCCTTCAGTAAAATGGAAGCTGTGATAGGGACACCTCATGTAAAAAGCACCAGAATAGAGCAGGTAAGAAATCAGCCTGGCAAAAGGAAAGGATAAGCTAGAGAACACTTTGGTAAGTTTGACTTTAGATAATAGTTGTGCAAGTGATACTCATTTAAACGTGCAGATTTGGCTGCAGCAATCTCAGAACTCAGTATTTGTGATCTTTTAGAATTCACAGAGAAGATGAACATTCTAAAAAAGCAGAAGAAAGAAAATGAAAATACATTCGTTATAAAGGATAAATTTGCAGAAAGACAAGATACATAATATACAGGGAAATATTATTTGTAAAAATAATTTGAAAAAAAAAAAGAGGAAAAAAAAATGTCTATTACAGGATTCATGTTTTCAATTCAAATTAATCTATGACAACAAAATATAAAGTTACTTAATTGCTTGATGCAAGATCCTCTTTATTACCAAACTTACTTTGTAGCCTTTGATTGAGACGATCAAGAGACTGGAAAATCTTCATTTCTTCTACTGAAAGTGCACTCATTCCTGGACATGGAGCTCTATTAGGCAGTAAGGACCAGTTGGCTGGTTGCACACTTCCCAAGGCTGCCAGGATTTCATCCTCTGCAAGGGGTCCACTTGCTAGTTTTTCTGCCATGAGAAACTGAATGGTGCTCTCTGAAACTAAAGAGATTACAGGGGTAACTTCAAACAAGAAGAGCTCATGATTTTTAAATATACAGCTTGTTTTCATTACTATAGATCTGTGAAATGTACAAAATTCATATTAAAAGATCAAAGAAGTGGCAAAGCCAAGAAGAATGATATATTAGAAAATTACATAATTAAGATCAGTCATCCATCTTACAGTTGGCACTGGAGCAAGTTCTACTGACTTCAGAAATATGTAATGATAGCAAGCAATAACTGTCCATCTTGTACAGTTACATGTGATACATAGAGCTGTCATATAGGTAAATACAAACAGGAATGGAATGAAATTTGAGCATATGTTGCAATACATTTATAAAACCATCAATATAATGACACATGATGCTATATATTACATTTCCATTAAAAAAAAAAAAAAAGATCTAGACAACAATCTGCCCTTTCTTAGAATCACTGAGAGGCACAAGAGGAAAGCTAGTGCAAACCTCATGAAGTTCAACCAGGCCAAGTACAAAGTCCTGCATCTGGGTCAGGGCAAGCCCAGGCACCAATACAGGCTGGGTGAAGAATGGACTGAGAACAGTCCAAGGACTTGAGGGTGCTGGCTGATAAGAAGTTCAATATGAGCCAGGTGTGTGTTCTCACAAACCAGAAACCAAGTGTATCCTGGGCTGCATCAAAAGGAGCATGACCAGTGGAGAGGTGATTCTCTCCCTCTGCTCCTCTCTGGTGAGGCTCCACCTGCAGCCCTGCATCCAGCTTTGGGGGTTCTCAGTACCAGAAGGACATGGAGTTCCTGGAGCGAGTCCAGAGAAGGCCACAAAGATGATCAGAGAGCTGGAGCACCTCTTCTATAAAATCAGGCTGAGAGTTGGGCTTGTTCAGCGTGGGAAAGAGAAGGCTCTGGAGAGACCTGATAACAGTCTTCCAGTTCCTTAAGGAGACCTACGAGAAAGCTGGAGAGGAACTTTTTACAAGGGCATGTAGTGACAGGATATGGAGGAATGGCTTTAAAGCAATGGATTTAGATGAGACATCAGGAAGAAATTCTTTACTGTGAGGGTGGCGAGGTTTTGTCACAGGTTTCACAGAGAATCTGTGGCTGCCTCATCCCTGGTAGTGTTCAAGGCCAGGTTGGATGGGGCTTGGATTAACCTGCTCTAGTGGAAGGTGTCCTTGCCCATGGCAGAGGATTGGAGATGGATGAGCTTTAAGGACCCTTCCAACCCAAAGCATTCTTTGATTCTGTGATACACCAAAAGATATAAGCGATCTTACACTGCAGATATATTAGATCACTACTTTACATATACAAAGAATTGAAGTGAGATGCGTTATTATACCTTCATCAGACTTAGAGGTGTTATTCCTATTTTGTACTGAATCAAATGTAGATTGAACAGCACTCAGCTGGATAGTACAGAGAAAAATCTATTAAAAACATGATAATATTTTAGGTACAATTTAATGTAACTATACTGTTTTCTGAACATTTTTTATTATTTCATATTACTAAATGTTTTCAAGTGCAAAAATATTAGTATATACTAATATAGTGATGTATTCTAGTTTGTTTTACTCTTTCCATTAGCAGTGACAGCAAGTTGGGAATCCACATATCCAGGAGATGTTATATTCTCATTTGTAAACTCAGTTCAGTTACTTGATTTGTAAATGCAGTTACATGATTTATACTTGGGAAGATAAATTATCTATTTATTTGCATAATAATTATTTAGATGCGCAGTTTAATGTACAGTTCATAATTAAACAAAGAGGTTTTTCAGTGATTTTAACAGAATTTTATTTCTTTAGTTGTTATTTTGGTGCTATTTAATAAAGCAGAATTCTTGCTATTTGCAGAAAAAGAAAGCAATTGCTTGATCCTGGAATCAGATTTGAAACTAATCATATGGCTGCTGCCATCAGTGGGAACATGGGACACACTGGCTTTAAAAGTTGACATTAGTTATATGTGGACTATTGTAATGTGACACATGGTGCTGAACAGCACCTGGAAAGAAACATGATCACGTTATATTGAATATAGGGAAAATATTAAAAGAAGCAAAGAAGAAACTTCTGCCTTTCACTACAAGAGAGGTATTGAGGAGCTGGAGTGGGTCCAAAGAAGGGCAACAAAGCTGGTGAAGGGTCTGGAGCACAAGTCTGATGAGGAGTGACTGAGGGAACTGGGGTTGTTCTGCCTGGAGAAAAGGAAGCTCAGGAGAGACCTTGTCACTCATTACAACTACCTGAAAAAAGGCTGGATAAAGAGGATGTGGCTGGTCTCTTTTCCCAAGTAACAAGTGATAGGACAAGAGAAAAGAGCCTCAAGCTGTGCCAGGAGAGGTTTAGACTGGATATTAGAAAAAAGAGAGGGTGATCAGGCATTGGAACAGTCTTCCCAGGGAAGTGGTGGAAACAAAGCCCCTGTAAGTGTTCAAAACCATGTAAATGTAAATGAGGCCCTTAGTGACAAGGTTTATGGTGGCCTTGGCACCACAGGGCAAAAGTTGGACTTGATCTTAAAGGTATTTTCCAATCTCTCTGATTCTATGATTCTTATATTAATAATCATGTTTTTCTGAGAAATAAAATCAAAAGTTGCTCTATTAAGATGCATCAACACCTAATTTAAGTGTTTGCAAGACATGATAGACCTATGCCAAGGAAATGACTCCTTTGAGAAAGGTAAGACAGAAATATAATAAGCAATAATATCTTTAAGTGCATGAGATACTGAGCATTCTATCATTTTTAAACTAGAAATATGTGAATCGGTCTAATATTTGTTACAGGGTAAATGTTAAATATATTTTTTAAAGCATTTTACTGACTGAACACCAAAGGATATTAAAAATAGTTACAATATCCAGCTACAGTACAAGTGTCAGCAAGAAGATATACAACTTAAAGCCCAATTAAAGAAGATTCTATTTATTAAAGAAGATTTTATTTATTCATCCTGTTCTGACCTTTTCTTTCTGTACATTTGTCCAAGCATTGCAACAGATCACATTTTCTACAGGGTCCTCAGACCTCACTGAACTCTGTAACAGTGCCACAGCAGGTATTTTACTCAAGAACAGTGCAGTATTCAAGCTCTTATAGCAAGCACTTTACGGCAACTACTGTGGTGATCTATGTGCATTTGCAGGCAGTGGCACAAATAATAGCAAGTCATTAAGAGTTATTAGCATATTCAAAATAAAGAAGACTTTCAAAATGAAATCTAAGCAGATACTGAGTGAGGGCTCCCCATCTAAATCTTAAAAAGAGGTTTCTCTTCCTCTAAAGAGCTGGAGCTGGATGACACTGGGGAAGCAGCAGTGAGGACAGTATTCATAGTGCCCACAACTTTGACCCAGTACGTTTCCCGATTCATTTACTGATGTGCAAATAAGGACATCAAGAGGCAAGTACCTCTGCTGGAGGCAAGGCATGGTCATGCAAGACTCCATTCATTTCCAATGTAAAATCAAGTATGTTAACTGAAGTCCCACGTATCTTAAGCTCATCTGTTTGACTTTGAACTGGAATGGACAAGCAGATAACATTTCTCATTTCCCACCCCTGCTTTAGGCCAAGAATATTTACCTGCCTCTGCTCTTAACAATAGAGCTTCTTTGGAATGGCTCCATACTTAACACTATGTATTACTGTAGACAAATTTAGGTTTTGTTTTGATTTTTGTTAGTTTGGGTTGTTTTTTTTTTTGTTTATTTGTTTGTTTTTCCTAAGTTATGGGAATTATTTGCTTTTGCTAGAAAGTATCTTTGGGCTGCATGGCCAATCCTTGGGGTGATTCCAGTAGGTGAAGTGGTTTAGAATGCTGCTTTATCCTGAAGCAGGGTCTACTGCCCTGAGGAGCTCTGCCTTCAGCTGCAGCCCTCAGAAGGAAGCAAATCAGCACACAACATTCAAATTACAAGCACAAGGATGCCATCAGTGCCCAAGGCACAGAACACAGCTAGGCTGCAGAGAAGAAACAAGGCAGATCAAAAAGCATGAAACCTATTTAGAAATGTAAAACGCAGGAGATTAAAGTTTATTCTTCCCAGATTTCTTATGCTTCTTTCCTCTATCTCACCAATCAATCTCTGCACCATATTGTTCCCAAGATTAACTTTTATTAAAAGGCAAGATTGGTCCTCAGTTTCCTTATAATTCTTTATAAATCAGACATACTTTGTAGCAGAATAAAATTTGTCTGTTAGAAGCCACTTATTTTTAATTTACATTTAGTTATTCCTATTTTAGCATTAATTGTATTACTAGGACTAAAAGAATCATTTTAGGCATTTGCAGTGTCAACATTTGAAAAACATGGCAGGTATGCACTTCTCTCACTCTCAGGTGTCAGTGACTGTTGGACAAGAAGCTACGACATTCAATTACCTTATAAAACTTGCTCATAAACTTAGTCACTTCCTTCTATATAATTACTTAGAGCACCTGTCACATCTGCTCATTAGTCAGTAATATAATCTCAGGGAAAATACTTCCTTTTCATTTAACATTGTAGAAAGCTATTAAAAATGGGTATCGATGTCTGAGAGGCCTCTGGGCACCATTAGAATAGAAATAACAACAAATGGTTAAAACTGGCTGTATTGTGCGAATGGATGAAAGGCTGGATGCTTTAACTGAAAACAACAAACTCATTATGACACTGAAATAGACTTTTGTCTGAACATACCCCCTCCCCAGACCCAGAAACATGACTCTTACCAGTAGCAGAGCCTTTTCGAGCTTGGGTACTCTGTACTCCTTGCCAGGAGGTACCTGTTTTTCCAGCTGCTGGGATATGATGGAGATGTAATCCATTTTCTGTGTTAACAGGTCTTCTTCCAGTGCAGGTTTTTGAATGATCCTGACAGGCACTTGCTTGAACAGTATTTGCAGAACAAGTGTTTTTTTCCCAAGGTCTGTTCTTGGCCGCTCTGCAGCCAGGTGTAGAAATCGCAGTGGACAAGTCAGAATGACAAGTAATACTCTGACTGTATTCTGTACCGTTTCTATTTAAAACTTGTTCTGCTAACACTACATGCCTTTCATTTAAATCATTCCTGCTTGTAGCGGTTGCTGGAAGACTTGAAGGCAGGAGTGGCTGACACCCAGGGCTGGCTGCATTTTCAGCACTTCTGCTTCCTGGCAGAGGTGGGTGAGGTGCTAGAAATTTCCCTGGAGATTTTCGAGTTTTGCTGGTTTCTGCTGCCAGCTGCGGTTGGATTATAGTGCCTGTTTTCTTCCTGGGCATAAATCTTGGCGGGGGTCTTGCAGATATTGTTGTTCTAGCTATTTTTGCCCTTTTTTTCAGTCGAGTACCTTCATTAATTTTAGAATTATTACTACATACTGGGGGTTGACTTTCTTCGTCATTTGATAGCATCCAGGATTTTTTTGCAGAAACAGATCCAGTAGACATAAATATATTCAGAGATGTACATTCTCTATTTGATTCTTCAGTATTAACATTTGGCTTTGATATATGAGAATTTTCCTGGTGATTTTTTATAAACATTGGGTTTGAATGTTGAGCAACAATACTTAAATTAGTCTTAGGAGCATTATTTATAGCTTGAACATATTGCTGCTGTGCAGAAGATATTTCACTGGTGTTTTTTTCATAGCATTTTTCATTGTTTTCTATTATTATCTGGTTAATTTGATCACACCATTTGATTTTTCTATTGTATTTGCCATTTTCTGCACTTTTCTTTTTAATTTTTGCCAGTTCTAAACTGTCTCTGATAGACAACATGGGCTGTGTTCCAAAAGTCTTCCCGTGGTTCGTAACCGCAGCTTTGAAATGACTGGGTTCAGATTTACAACCCTTCTTTAAGATACTTCCAAGAAACTTTTCTCTTTTTCTTTCAAGAATATTGTTTTTCAGGTTTTTGTGCTGTGCAGGAGTGCCAGAACTGAACTCTGTATCAGACAGCAGTGACATAGTTTCAACCATATATCCATTTTCTTCCTTTTTGTTATTCTGTTGCTTAACATCACACAGAACTGAGGCATTTGGTATGTCCTGAAATAAAGATGATCCCTGATTAATGTAATCAATGTCCTTAATATTTTCTTTTGTTTCGGTAATTTTTCCTGAGGTATATTTTAAAAACTCCATACTGATGTTTTTGTCCTTTGGTAATGCATCAGCTGTGCTGGGAATGCCAGTGGAACATCCCTGATTAGGAAATGAGATCTTAGATGTTGCAATAGGTTGACTATTGGTTTGCAGAGGTACATTTGTTTTTTATGGGATCATTTTAAAACTCTGACCTTGCATCAGATCCTGAACTCCTTCTCCTGGAATAGACACAGGGCTGGCCCACGCTTTGCTGGGATTCAAACCAGGATGACCAGTGGCTAATGTGTAAGCGGTTCCAGAAGATGGTCTGCTTCTTTCTTCTTTTGTATTTTGCAGAAAACTACACACATTACTTACAGAGATTTCTTCCTTACCAGAGGTAGGGAACGCTGCGGTATTTTTTCCATATCTGTCAGGAGCAGTTGATTCCTCTTCTGAAGTGTTTACATGTTCAGCAGGAGTTAGAACATTATGTTTAGCTAAAAGATCATGAGTCAGTAAGTTGTGATAGTATTGCGAAGCTACATTTCTCAGACAATTATTTAGATGCATATTTTTAGAAGAAGTACTTTGAGCTGTATAAAGCAAAACATTATTCCTGGTCTGTGATTTTTCTGGATTGTTGAGGGCACAGTCACACGGTGTAGTCAAAGATGATTCACTTGGTATTGTGTAATTTCCACTTTGTTCTCCAGCCTCAAGACTGTCAAGGCTTAACACGCTTTCTGAATCATCTGTTTTCTTGACTTCTTGATGAAAATTCTGAAATACAGGCATAAAACCAGACTGTTACATTTAACAGGAACATTTTTTTGCTGATATTATTTTTTTTCATTAATGACAGCTTAGGCTAAAATACAGTCAATATTGAGCCTGGTGTTTTTACAAATTGGGGTCTTAGCACCATGAATGCTTCCATCAAGCCAAAATTTACCCATGTTCACTTGCAAAAGAAAATGATATAGTTTGGGGATGACATTCAGAGGAAAGAGCTGCATAAGTTTAACAATTGTAATCCTAAATTTTATATAAATTCTACAATATCAAAAAAGAAACATGATTTGTCTGAACAATGCTAATATTTCTGGATTGCCCTATGAGACAGGATCCACTCTGTGTCATCTTGTACGCTGTAAGGGTATGTGTAAGCAAGTTTACAAAATGGAGAATCCATGAAAATCAGGGCAGATTTGGTAGTGGGTCTACCCCAAACTGGAACTTTTCCATAATACTAGACTGAATATGGTTATTTTCATATGAAGTGTCACAAGTGATGAAGTTTTAAACCTTGTCTTGGCAAACACAGAAAACACCTCTCAGCTATCATAATCATAGTAATTAACACCTCCTCCCAGTGAAATCCCTGCTTCTCATCTTTCGGAAAGAAAGAAATATCATCTGATCTAAGAAGACAGATTAGTTGTAAGGGCATATAGAAGTCCCATCCACTCCCCCAACTTCTTGTCAAACTTTAATGCTGTGATGAATAAGAGTAACTGGCGCCATCTGAACCACTGGGACAACTTTGTGTAAGTACTATACAGGCATTTTCTTCACTATTATTTCAGTCAAACACCGAGACGCCTGACCCTGTTGAAAAATACATGGCTTTGAAAGTACAAGGTTTCAAAATAGAAATAAGCATAAAGGAAAACAATCATATCAACTATTTTCACAATCTCATACACTCTCTCTTGTGAAAGTTCACTCACTTCCACAGAACTCAACAGCTATGTCATTTTAAATCATATTTGGAAAAAAATGTCATGAAGAACTAAGAGAAGCTGAATTAGGTACGCAGTATTATACAATTAAGATTTTTTTATTTTCATTAATGACTTGAATGAAAAATGTTTCAAGTAGCAAAATCTGTTAACCTGTTAGGTAATCACTTATCTGTTAGGTAAGTGATTATATATCAGCTGGTAATTACGATACAATTAACACAAAACTTACCAAAGACTGCATACAGTTCTCTAGCAAATAAGAACCCATTTTCATAGTAAACACACTTTTTTAAATTAATAAAATTGCATAGTTCATAGCTGTACAAATATTTTAAATTGTAAAACAAAAATCTTAGTGAGTCCTGAAAGACATTTTATAATTGAATTAAATCTTATCTTGCACTTAATGCTCAGAGGGTAGTGAAGTCTTCCATTACAGTTACAATCTGATATAAAGAAACTAAATAGAAGAACAAAGAACCAAGCATAGCGAAAATTCCCTTTAGGGAACATTGTCAAACTACAGATACAAACTAGTACCTTTCTAATAGAAAAGAATAAATAATGCTTTGTTAGTTATTTAATAACCTTTACATTTAGCTACATTATATCGTTAAACTCTGATTGAACTTCACCAAACAAGGAAAAGGCATATATACTCAGTTTTCTGTATTAGGACAAATTTAAGAACTAACTTTGAAATTTTCAGATGGGAAAAGAACAGTAAAAAGAACTTCTAGGTATCAGGCTTACTTGTCTAATTTGGAAGCTGTACCTGCATAGCTAAATGTGTTTCTAAAATTACTAAGTTAAACATGGGAAAAATCTTGTAAGGATTGATTTTAAGAAGCCTGTTCCGATAGCAGGTTAGCTTAAACTGGGTGGGAGGGTTTATGGAGGGTGCAAGAAAAGTTAAAATTCCTAAAAACTGAGATTAAAAAATTCTACCCATTTATATTCCAGAGGTTGAAAATAGACTTGATCCTGCATTATAAAAAAATTTTACTCTCCTTTCAAAACAAAACCTAATGGCATAACAAAATCTCAGTTGAGGCAACCTCCAGAAGTGTCAGGAACTAAAGAAGAAAGGATTCCTCATTTAAACACATTCACTTAGTTCATGCAAATTTAGTTCATTTACATTTATTTTGTTGCATCACATAATTTCATCTTTTCATGCATTAAAGATGTTCATCATTCTCATTAAAATATTTATATATATATTATTTCCCTTTCTGGCCTCCTCTGTAATGAAAATAAATGTCACATTTTCTTGTGGAAATTCATAACTAGAACTACTTCTGCAGACCTAAAAAAGCATTCAAGAATTGTTCATTTTCTAGTGGTCAATTGCTATAGGGAAATAAAGCTGGAAAACCCAATGATTAAATTTGATTCAATCTGTCAGAATATTACAGGAAACAAAAATGTTCATAGAGTGTGTTATCTTTCCATTTTCTGGATTTGCTTATTTTTGTGTCATAGGAGTACAATTATTGCATTGCCTGTTCCCTGCATTATTTTATGTCCTACTGCATGAAACCTAAACTCAGTTGCTCATACACTTGATATTCTAGGAAAGGGAACACTTATGAGTAGTTAAACAGGTCACTTGTATGTCTCAAGACTTAGAACAGCTGTGTCAAGCCATTTCATTTCAGGAAAGCACTGAGAAAGCACGAGCCTAAGAAATCTTTCATGACACCAATGAAAGAACAACATCGCAACAAGTAAAATTTCAAGAAAACGTGACAAGTGAATTCTCTGCCAAAGGGTTCTCTCAGGACACTATTACACTAAGGAGCTGCTATATGTATATTTGACATTTTCTGCAAGAGAAGTGCTGAGTGTTCACAATTCCAGGAGGTGAATGGGAACACTCTTCTGAAGATAAATGAAGAAAAACGATACTTACTCTGAAAACCCAGGCCTCTCACCTCTCACACTACTTGCTATTTTTGATCATTTTGACTGCTTTATTTGCAGCAATTTTTGTGTGTTATATGTGTGTATGATGTTATATTTCAGATCCCTTGTAAAGCAAAAGATACCAATGGTATTTTTAAAATAATTATAGTAATTAATATATAATAAATTAATAAATTATACAAATTGCAAATAAACAAATAAATATCTTTTTTTCTATGCAAGTTTTGAAACCATGGTGTACATGGCACTACACAGTATTGATTTTACAGAAGATTTGGCCAAGAAAGTAAATGCCACTCAGAAAGGATTTTGGTGATTACATTACACAAAAGATCCATTATACCATGCCAAACACACCAGAAGAGTTATAAAGGTGTAGGATGACTACAGAAAAGCTTCCTATCAACATCCCTAGTCTTTACTGGGCTGACCCCTAAGTGCCTCATTTCTGCCACCCCCCCCTGCTATCTAAGGTACAGAAACTAGCTAGCTATGAACCTGAGTGTTTTAAAGGACCCAACTCACATCTAGGACGCTAGAAATACAGGTTCAAACTTCTTGGGGTAAAAAGAACTCAAGTTTCTCAAGTTTCCAATCCCATAAGCACTCAGGCACTTCAGCGAGCCACACTGTACTGAATGATTTTGAAAGAAAAACGATCTGAAGACTGAATGTCAGAGTTCTAAGTTCTGACTTCCAGTTTAAGTCCTGAGAGAAATGTACAGAACTCTGTAGGAAGCATATTTTCAGCTAACTGGTTCTCTCCAGTTCTTTTTGTTTATTAATTTAGAATCTCAATACTCAAAGTGCTGCTTCTCAGGATCTCTGTTCCAGGTGCCTAACTCTCACAGAATAACTTAATCATTCAGCTCCAGGACTGGAGTTCATAGTGCTAGTTTTTAAATGCTACTAAAATTATTACATGATTAAATGTTGAAGCAGAGCACCACAGTGTATCAGTTCCTTTTCTGTTTCTAGACCATTAAAAAATTTATTTTGAGCAGGCTTCATCTACCTTTCAAATTTAATTGATGTGGTCATATAAAAATAGTATGAGACTGCAAAATTGAAAACTGTCATAAGGCAAAAAATGGAGAAAAATTGGGCATGCATATCAGTATTAATTCTAGAAGTTCTTAACAGCTTAACTAATAATCATTTTAATGTTATATATAAAATCCAAGGACATAATTTGATGAGAATATTCATAGTTGTTTATGATTTATGTTATGTTTAATGTCATTTTGGCTATCTGAAAAAATGAGAATCAGGTAAAACTTACCCATTTTCACGTCTTTGAAATTTGCAGGTTATAGGAAAAAAGATGTTTTAAAAAATATTTCATAGATCAGGCTGTTTCTATATGATATGTTAGAGACGGAAATGAAATGGAGACATTTCTCAGAGATTTATTATTCCGTTTCTAAACAAGTAACTAATCCTCTCACTGATGTTAAGGTCTTCATGAGGAGACTCAAAGCCCTGAAATTATCCTTTTCAGAAAAGTTTTCCAACAAAGTCTGATTTATGGGGGAAGAGGTTAAGAATATCTGATGAAGGAAAGTATCTCTTCATCTTGTAGAAATCTCAGAATCTGTCTTCCTGGTTTATTCTTATTCACAAATATATAAATAACAGACTGTTGACAGATTTGAATGAACTGGAGCTGTTGCATCAGAGAAAAAAAACCCAACAAACTATCTGACCAGTACATCCATCCTGGAAGACTCAGAACCATGCAGTGTGTGAATGTAATTTAAAAAAGAACCCCTCAGCAGAGGCACTGTTCTAGCAGATCTCTCAGACTTGCTAAAAAATTAGCACACATTTTTTGCAGTCTATAAAAAAGCTGACTTTTTCTTTAAGCAATTTAAATACACTGTAAAGGTGGAACAGTTTAAATATCTTTCCACTCTTATCTTGCGCACTGTACTGCCACAACCAATGCAGAAGGCGGATTTATACTAGGAAATTCCAAAGGTCAGATACGGAAATACTTTCAGAATCACAAAATAGCATGAGTTGGAAGGGACCCACAAGAATTATAGAGTTCAAAGCCTGATTCCACACAGGACAACATGAAAGTTAAACTATACATCTAAAAGTGTTTTCTAGCATCATATATTTTTACCTCTCTAGAAGTAAGTTTATCTAATGAGACAGTTTCATGTAATTGCCAACATTTACTGCATGCTTCATTAATAGAATAATTTCTCATGAAAACGATATTTAGTGACTGTTCCATGTTACCTGTTTTATAAATCCAATTTTTCAAATGTTTTTCAAGACATACATTCCTCTTATGAGCTTTAAATATGATTTGTAAGAACATGTACAAGATTTCAGCATCTATCTTTCCCTAAATATCCTATTGAATTTAAAAGCTGACCTTTTTTTTTTTGGCACTGTTTGAAATAGCATAATTCTTTAAGCTTGCCGAAGATCTTTCAGTCTCCTGGCTCCCAGTTATTCTTTGCTAACTACTGCTCTCTGAATTCTGGGTGTTTATTTCCCAGCTTGTGAGCCATACTTCCATGCGTAGATATATCAGAATTGGGCATAAACTACACAGCAAAGCTCAAGCTATTAAATACCACAGAGGGGCTGCTGTGTGTTTATAATAATTAACATTAAAAAAAAAAAAGTTTGAAAGAATTAGTTAGGTTTCTGTGTACCCACACTTCCCTGAGCCTACCAGGACAGAAGCAGAATACTGGAATTAAGAAGTAGTTAAATTCTGTTTTCCTTTCCACATCACTTAAGTTTTATCTCTTAAAGAAAACAAAGAAAACACAGGTCTGCCGTGTTCAAAGGGGTAGAATTACTCTGGACATTAATACTTTAATCTTGATGAGAAAGCAATAAATTTCCCAACATCCACTTAAGTCATTAGTAAACACTATCTCTGATAACGCCAAATTCACATAATGTATTATAGCATCCTGGCAGAGTACACACAGACTTTTTTTGTCTACTACTCCCTTGCTAAAAGCAAACATTTTATTATTACCATAACTGCAGTAAACTATAGATCAGATACTGCTATTTTTAGCTCTGTTCCTCTCCTTTAGCTACATTTATGAACATTTTACTCCGTTGCAATAAACCAAATCACTGAAAAAATAGCTATTAAGTATGATAGAAATAATTTAATGCATAGCTATATATAAATATTTCATAGGTACGTATATAGCCACAAAGATGATCAGAGGGCAGGAGCACCCCTCATATGAAGAGGGGCTGAGAGAGTTGGGCTTGTTCAGCCTGAAGAAGAGAAGGCTGTGGGGAGACATTAGAACTGTCTTCCAGTTCCTAACTGGGACCTACAAGAAATCTGGAGAGGGACAGTTTACAAGAGCATGTGGTGACGGGACCTTTAAGGTCTGTTCCAACTCAAACCATTGTATGATTTCATGATTTTATACAAGGACATATGTATTTGAATGTAAACCGAAAAAAATAGTCATGCTAGTAAGTATGGCAATTCTTATGAGAAAACATATATGCTCGTAAAGGAGGAGCAGCTGTATATTAGATGTCAGCTCTTAATTTCCTTGTTTCTATAGTTTGTGAACAGTGCAGTATGTAGAACAATCCTAAGTTACCCATAAGCAAAGTCTTATTCATATATTAACCTATCTATGGAATAACTCTTTTGTACTGAAAATGCTATTTCAACTTCAATCCTACATTTCACGTGTTTAATCAGGGCTTTGAACTGAAGCAAAACACTCTTCAAATGACTAAACATCTAAATTGTCAGATAGGAAGACTGTAATGTCATTTTATACAGCACAGGTTTAGAATAAATCACTATTTCAAGTAAAAATAACCCAACATACTCTTGAGGAATCAGTCAAAAAAAGTTTGAATATTTGGGTAAGATAATTTAGTCTGGAGATATATTTCAGTTGTTCTTTGCAGCAAATGAGAATTTTGAATAAGTGAAAAAACATGGAAGAATGGTATGTAGAAGTATTGTGTGCAGTTCTGGTGTTCTCAACATAAAAAGGACATGGAACTGTTGGAACAAGTCCAGAGGAGGGCCACG